>OVBA01004296.1:0-24021 GCA_900406435.1 Lepidium aucheri | reverse complement strand
CTCTTCTCCTTTTTCTTTTTTCTTGTTGTATTGCTCGGCTTCGGCAGATTTTTGATGTATGGATTTTGCTTCGGCGATTTTTTTTTTTTTTAAGTCATTCAGCTTCGTAGTTATTCTTTCCTTGTTTGATATCTTTTCTGTGGACCTAAGTCGGATTTATTCTCAACCTCCACGGATTGTGGGCCTGAGCCGAGTTGTGGGGTTAACCCCCAACAGAAGGGGTTTAAAAGTTTTAGATATGGTTCGGATTTGTAATCGAGTTGACCAAAAAAATGTAACTGGCATACAGGGACTGTACCCGTGTGATCGGAGAGAACGTATAAGTAATCGCCAGGCTTCTTTCTGAGAGATCGACTTTACAATGGTATTTAAACTCTTCTTTAAAAGCACAATGAACTGCTCTTCTTCTGTGATATATTTTTATTTAGCATCGTAATTAATTTGGTAATATATAGATAGAGAATGATGAAGATACTCTATGGCAAGCAGAAGAAAGGGAAGATACTCTATTTGCTAAAAGAGGACTCCAGTTTCTTAAATGGTGACGATCAATGAACATTCATTTCTAATTTGAACTTTCATATTTTTCATTCTACTAATTATATTTGGTTTTCCATATATTCTTCTAAAAGTTTTTTGATAAATTATTCTTCTAAATATTTCCACGGACATTCTAACAAATCCACTAGAAATAAAGGCAGGAAACATTCCACTATCTCAAACATACGTACCAAAAGGACTACTACTGTAGATTAGAAAATTGTTCACCAGATCAGTTTGAATTATTATATCATTTTAATTTCCAATTGAAAAACAATTACAAAAATATTCTAATGTAGAATTTTTTTTAAAAAAAAATTGTGTAGGATATGGGAGAGGCCAGAGAAAGAAATAGCAATAGTAAGCCATGGAATATTTTTGCAAAAAACACTTGTTGCCTTGCATGAAAAACTTGACAGACCTCTTGAAGATGGTCTCCTTACAAGGTCATTATATGCTACTAATCACTAGTAGTGAATCACTACTGCTCTTTTATTAATTTATGGACAACAAAGTACGTAATCCAGTTAATTTTTCTTTTATTTAGGTTTGCCAATTGTGAACTCCGATCAATTCGGATAGAAAAGAGGTAATTATTAAAAGTTAGATTTAGCAAATTTAACAAGTACTTAATTAGTGTTGTACTATTTTGTTATAAACAATATTAACAACTTTGAAGTACATACAGTGAAGCTGGTACATTAACGGCGTTAAAGTGTGGAAAGTAGGCGACTCCACCACCTTCTTCAGACTTCCATTAACACGCCCGAATAGAAGCCACGTACCTGCATGTCAATTGTTTGCACCATACAAATTACATCCATCCAAACTAATGTAAACCTAAACCCCTACCCAAGTTACCACTAACTTAATTATGTCAACCTCTCTTACTTGCTTATATCGTTCATTTACTCTTATCTTTGTTAAGGTTTTATCATGTGACTAGAGAGAATTATAGTTTTGATTTTCGTTGTATCTCTGCTTTTTAATCATAAGGCAGATATTTTTGCCTCATGCAAGATAGTCATCTTGTGATCATCAATTTATAAACTTTTACCTATGATTATGAATGTTTATATTATTAATATAAAATGGCTGACAAAAAAAAGAATAACATTTTAAAAAAAACTAGGAATATACCGGTGTATTGACTTGTTTTGATTATTTTTTAAAACTGTGTTTATTTAGGTTGTTAAATCCGTATTGATATTTTATTAGATATTATTTTAGAGGCCTAAAATCCGAGCCGAAATTGATCTTAATTAGATAAACCGGACCTCAAAAAATATTCAAATGGGTCCTAACTCTATGTACCCAGAAAAACTAAACTTGAACCTTAACCAGAACAAAATCAAGAACCAAGTCTTAGTTTTTTCGAGCTTTTCTATTAGATTTTTTTAAATTTTAAATTTTTATATAAAAAATATTCAAATACTCTCGATTTATATCGAACCAACTATCCATAATTTTTTTTGAATAAGTCTTAAACAAATATAACCAAAATACCGAATCAGATAAACTAAGCCATACCAAATACCATAATGTATTCTAAATCTATGTATTTGGAAAATTGAATCTCAACCTGTACTAAAACCAAATCAATAATATTTTTATTAAATTTTAGTCTTTTAGAATTTTTTCTATTAGAGTGTTATTAATTTTGAATTTTTGTATAAAAATATGTAACAAAACCTACTTTAAGCCTATTTATAAGGGTTGTTACGAACCGTAGGTTAATTTTATCTTATAGTTAAAAACACGGTCCAAATGAAAGTGTCTCCCACTTTAATATATAAGATATATAAAAATTATAAGATAAACTAATATTTACATATCTCAAATTATAATTTATTTACAGTTTTATAAGCAAATACATTTTTTACATATATTTTTATAAAAATCTAATATTATTTTATTTTATACACAGTATGAAATAAATACATGCGATTATTTTGATTTTGTAATCATAAATGAAAATAATTATTTACCATCTTTTTCATGTTAGTTCTGTGAATAAAAATAAATAATTCGAAATAAATATAAACATTTAAGAAAATATATATAAATACTGCAAAATTTAACACGTGAAAAAATCATGTTAATGACTAATTTTGCGATCCAAGTTTATATAACAAGATCCGATTAGGATTTGATTTTTTTTTAATAAATACGAAATAGTTTTTGATCTTTGGATTTGACATGTAAAACAATCACGTTAATTAGTAACTTTTGAAACTCAACTTCATATAAAAAGATTTGATTTTATCTTTTTTTAGTAAAACATAAATACGGAATCATTTTTGATTATGGGATTTGAAATGTGGACAAATTTTTTGTAACTTTTATACCCAAAATTATATAATATGATTAGGATTTGATTTTATCTTTTTTAATAAAAACTAAATACGGAATAATTTTTGATCGTCGGATTTGACATGTAGAACAATCCCGTTGATAAGTAACTTTTTAAACCCAACATTATATAATAAGATTAAGATTTTTTTAATATTTTTTAACATAATATAAATATAGAATAGATTTTTACTGTTGAACTTGACACATAGAACAATCCTGTTGATTAGTAAATTTTGAAACTCACTTTATATAATAGGATTTTTGATTGTTGGACTTAACACATGGAACAATCCCATTGATTAGTAAATTTTGAAACCCAACTTTATATAATAGGATATATAATAAGATTTCATTTTATTGTCTTTTAAGAAAAATATAAACACAGAATATGTTTTAATTGTTGGATTTGACACATGGAACAATCTCGTTGATTAGTAACTTTTGAAAGCATAACTTAATATATTTGGATTAGGAAATGATTTTATCCTTTTTTTAGTAAATATAAATAGAATAATTGTTTATCGTTAGATTAGACATGTGGAACAATTGCCTTGATAATTACTTTTAAAATCTAATTTTATATAACTAGATATGGACCCGTGCGATGAATGAGTTTTATGAAATCTTTTGATATATATATATATATACAAGTATTACATTTTAGATAATATTTAAGGATCCTGTAGATTACAAATTTTTGAAACCCAACTTTATATAATAGGAATTGAAACTCAATTTTATATAATATGATACTGAAAAATTTGAATAGTTGAATTTGACATGTGAAAAAACTCTGTTAATTACTGGCTTTTGAAATCTAACTTTATATAATAGAATTTAATCATTATAAATAAAGATAATTTTTTATGTTAGGATTGTAAATAGAGACAAATATGTCATGGTAAATATAAATATTTAAATTATAAAATATTATAAAATATATAATATAACTTTTTGATCATTAGATTTGACACGTGAAACAATCCCGTTAATTACTAAATTTTGAAACTCCACTTTATATCATAGGATACTCCAAAATTTTGAATTGTTAGATTTGACATGGGGATTAATCTCGTTGATTACTAAGTTTTGAAACCCAACTTTACATAATCGGATTTGACACCACGAAAAATCTCGTTGATTACAAACTTTTGAAACCCAACTTTACATAACTAGATTATAAAATACTCTAAAATTTTGAATCTTTGAATTTGACATGTGGAAGAATCTCGTTAGATACTAACTTTTGAAACTCAACTGTAATAAAATTTGATTGTTAGATATAACATGTAGAATAATCCTGTTGATATGTAACTTTAAGGATTCAAACATTATATAATAAGATTAAGAAATTGAGATAGGGATATGTTCATCTATAAAACATATATATATATATATATATATATAATGATAAGAAATCATATTATTGTTAATCATAAATGAAATAATGATACATTTAGTATTAACTACTTACTTCTTTTGTTTGTTTGTCTTGATTTTGTTGGATGTATATAAAAAAATAAAAAATCTTTTTTTCTTTTTTTGGTCAGAAAGTAAAAAATCATTTTGAAACAAGCAGTAATGAAACTTCTATATGAAAGTTTGAGAAAGTTAAAAAAATATTGAAAGTTTCATGCAGCCGTCTATAAGCTTGCTTATGTATATATAACAATTAGTATTTACAAATTCCTTTTTGGATAATGATTCTTTTTAGATTAGAATTATCGATATAGATCAATATTTAGTAATAGAATGATACATCGACAATTATCCTCTATTAGGATTTTTTCTCTAAGATTATATATTTTAAAAATATTGACATCTATCTTCTACTGAAATATATTTTTATTTCATAATTAGTGAGAGATAAATATTTATACTTATTTTTATTTTACAATTTTTTGTGATAAGATGTTGTTGGAACCGGGTCTAGCAAAGAGGGTCTAGAATCCGAGGTTCCTGATTAAAGGAGGGAAGACTGGGAAAGAACTCTTGTAAAGTAGATTGGAGAGAAAGAAGTTAAACCCTTAAACGAGTAAGATGATTGCTGAATAGATCGTTCTTATTAGCTTAATGTGTGTCAAAAAGCCGATCTTACTTTCGAAGGATATGCTCCTCTATTTATAGAGTATAGAGACGGTACAAAGTAGATAGAATAAAGAAAGATTTACAATTCTCTAGATTTAGAAGATTCACGCTAGATTTTAAGAAATTTTCCATGTTGTAATAGTAAAATTTTCCATTTATTGCTTTGTTGACGTGTCGTTCGACTTCTCTTCAAGTTCGAGACACATTTCCGAGAAGAAACTTTACCGTTAATGAGGATATTCGAGTTAAAGCTTTGATGCTTTCAACGAGTTTATTATTTAGCACTTGACCCAGTGTTCTCCGTGGATCGATGTATGATCTCGGATCCACCTCTAACAATTCTTCCCCCCAGACTCAAAAACTTTTGGTGTGAAATTTATGAGTCGGGAAATTTTCCAGCTTCCAGAATCTTCAGTCCATGTGTCAGCTTATGATTGAATCATTCGAATAGTCGCCTCGGTTTCCACCTGTTAAGTAATGATTACTGCTTGGCGTTGTTTTGGCTTTCGCCTATTAAGTAATAATTATTACCTGGCGTCGTTTTGGCTTCTTGTAAATTCCTATAAATACCGCGCATCCCTTCTTTTACCATTAACTTTTCAACTTTGCAAATTTTCCTTAGCTATTTCCGTCTTCTTCTTCTGACTTCAAACTTCTTTCAGATTTTTTTTCATACTTCTTAAAATGGGTCTCGATAATTTTAAATTCCCAAGCATCAAAGATGGTCTGAACTCACCGCTTGAAGGGATGAATGCTCGTCCTTCTAGAGGGTATTCTAAGGTTTCTAGACCCCCTGTTGTTCCATCTCGGGATATTGTTAAAATCCCTTCTAAGACCAGTCGCGGAGCTTCCTGACCTACTAAAAGGGTGAGGGCTGATCCACTTAGGATCAATTCTCCTGGAGGAACTGATAGAGTTGGCTCCTTAAGTGTCTCTCGCAGAAGGAGAAGAGGTGTTACTGACTTTCACTTTAACCACAATCACACTGATCCTCGCTCGATTCTGGAGTTCCGGATGGAATGTGGTGACCTAATAAGCCATATAAGAACTACTCTGGAGCATCTTCCTTCCTCGGATCAGATGAAGAACCTTGAAGAGTACGAGGAGGCCGCTCGCTTGCTGTTCCGGGTTTGTGTTGCTTTCTGAATACTACACCGGTTTTTCTTATTTGCTTATATTTCTAAATTTTGCTTTTTCGATATGGTTGCAGTATATTGCTTATTTGAATAGCATCATGTTGGAGCGTGAGAGGTCTGTGTCCAACCCGGAGAGTAATACTCGCAGGAATTCAACTCCCACTGCCTGAGCCAGCCAAGATCCCCTCTAAGTGGTGGAGGCCAGGTCTAGGCTTACCGCCGCTGCGGAAGAACTCGCTCGTGTCAAAAACAAGCTGAAGGTAGAGTGTGAGAACATCTTTAAGTTGGTGGAATAGAATGCAGCTCTATTGGATTCGCTCAACTGTGTCGAGTCTTACTGGGGTATTGCCTTCAAGTCTGCCAAGAAAGTTTGCGAGAAGGCTCAAGAGCTGCAAATCAAGTTGGACTCCATAAAGGAGAATTTTGAATCCCAGCTTTGTCAGGCCTTGACTGTTGAGAAAAAAGGTCTTCAAAGATCTTCACAATCAGATGTTTGATCATTCTATACGAATTACTGCTCGGTTTAGTGATCTAGATAGGAACCTTGAGGCTCGTTTGTCGTATGCCATATACCTTGGGTCAATAAATGTTCTCTAGTTATCGACTTGATGACCGCCAAGATGAACGAGTTTAAGGAACTCGTCAATAGGGAGAGTTTCACGTTGCTGCTTCCATGAGATTTTGTCATCCCTATTTTCAAAGTGAGCGAGGATTCTAACATCGGTGGTGAAAGTAGACTCACAGAAGCTCCTTGATTTTTCCCAGCTTTGTGATTGTCTTGATTCTTGTAACTGTCACTTGGCTATTTCATAACTTTTTTATTCTTGTAATCGGTACTTTCTTTGTAATTACTTTTCCAGTATAATGAACAACATTGTTATCTTGAAATATGAGATTTGAATTCGACTACAACTTTCATAATCCGATTATGAAAATTTGTCAGAAGATTGACTCGTAAATTAAACAAACTTTAGTTCTCAAATTTTTTCTTGTTTTCGCGCATTTAGCTAAGTTTCTTCCTCCGTTAGAGAGTTTGATCCTGTTTGGTTGGGAAGAGAACTTTTGCTATACGGATTCTTAAAGCTGAGATTTCAAGACTTAGTCTAAGTTCTAAGAAGTTTGACCTTGGATACTATTTTTGCAAAATTTCGTTGGGAAGAATTTCCCGATTATCTAGTACAAAAACACTGTTCTATCTTTGTTGAGATCTTTATCTTGTAAAATCTGTACAAAACTATGTTTCGTCGTTTATGAGAATTTAATCTCAATAAATCTGTACGAAGCTACATTTTGTCTTTTGGTGAGAATAGATCTCGTCTTTGTGTACAAAACTAAGTTTTGTCATTTATAAGAATTAAATTTTGGTAAATTTGTACAAAGCTATGCTTTGTCTTTTTGTGAGAATTGGTCTCGTCTTTCTGTACGAAACTATGTTTCGTCGTTGATGAGAACTTAATCTCGATAAATCTGTACAAAGTTATGCTTTATCTTTTGTGAGAATTAGATTCTCGATAAAAGTTTTGAGAACTTGATCTCGTCAGTGTTGCGAGAATATGGTCTCGATACAGCTGAAAATTGTCTTTAAATTTGACTCATGAATAAGAATTAGATTCTTGTTTAAAGTTTTTAGAGGTTTTACTCGGCGAGGCTTTAGGACTTCGCTTAAAGATAAGAATTAGGTTCTTGTCGACGTTTTTTGAGACTAGACTCGACAAGATTTTAAGACTCGGATAAAAGGCAAGATAACTTGCTTTTGTTTTTGCGATAATTTGATATCATCTTTTAGGGGTTTAGGGTGTAACCCACTTTTTTTTTATCTAACTTGAGAAGGGGACTTGTAATAATTCTATTTAGTTTAAGCTGGACCCGAAGGCTACCTACATACCCCAAAGGGATCAAACCACGATGTAGTTCTTAGTACATACTTAAATAAGTGAAGATGCGTCAAGCAACACATCTAATTCACCGAGTTGGCACAGCCTTTAGTAGTAGTATCGCTTTAGACTGATGGAATTCTAGCTTCGAGGAATCATTGCTCTATCCATAGTAGCAATTTTGTCAACTCCCTGTTTCACGATCTCGTAAATGATGTATGGCCCTTCCCAGTTGGCTCCGAGTATGAGATCCCCTACCGTAAAGTCTCTTCCACGAACTTTCTTATTCTAGTACTTTGCGGCTTGTTGTTGGTAGTTTTGTACTCGGAGAAGTGCTTCATCGTGTTCTTTCTCCAAGTCATCAATACTGTTTCCCATGGCATCATTGTTGGAAGTTTTGTCTTTGGGAAAATGTTCTCGATGCAAATTGGTACAGCTATCTCGGCTGGGGCCATTCCTTCCATCCCGTGAGAAAGGAAAAATGGAGTTCGTTCAGTTGAGTGTCTAGGCGTAGTGCGATGTGACCATAACACTCCATCTAACTTGGATGTCTAACTCCCCTTCTTTTCTGAAAGCCTTTTCTTGAGACTGTTGAGAATTTGCTTTTTTGTTGACTATGCTTGTCTGTTTCCTTGTGAGTTTTGAGAAGTTGACTTGCTTACTCGGATATTCCATTTGGCGCAAACGTTGGTGAACTTTGCAGAGATGAGTTAAGAGTTGTTGTCTGTCACAATCTCGTAAGGTAACCCATGTCAGCAGATGATATTCTTCCATACAAACTTGACCACATCTCTATCATTGATCTGAGAATAAGTCTCTGCATCAACCACTTTGAGAAATAATCTGTCATAACAAGCATGAAGCGTTTTTCCCGAGATAATGGTAATGGTCCGATTATGTCTGTTGCCCATCGCATGAATGGATAAGGCGTGATTGCTGAAGTTAACGCTTCTATAGGGGCGTGGATGATGTGCCCATGTCGATGGCATTTATCACACTTAGCTGTGTGTTGAGCACAATCCCTCACCATAGTCGGCCAATAGTAACCAAGCATCCTTCCATTATTGTGGTCTCCACCAGCTCCATCATGTGTCTTTTTGATGATCTTGTTAGTCTCATCACCATGGACACAATTAAGTAGTACTCTATTTGTACTCCTTCGATACAGTTTTTCGTCGAATTGGGCATAGAAAGCAAACTTGGCTTTAAGACGGCGAGCTGTCCATCTATCCTCCAGTGTTTCACCGTCAAGAATGTATGCGAGGATCTCATCTCACCCATCAACCTTTTGTTTGGTTGTCTACTCAGCGTCTGTTATCTCAGAGTCGGAGTCATCATAAATATCGTCTATAGCAAAGACGAATTCAAGGTATTTTTTGGCAAGCTTATGCTCGGATGATCTATACTTTCTACTGGTATTATTCGTCGTTGAATAGGATCCGTTGTGGATGCAAGAGCTGTTAGAACATCGACGAAAGTGTTCTCGGGTCAAGAGATTTTATTGACTTTGAATTTCAAATCCTTAATTAGCTGTTTAACGACTTTAAGATGAGCTTCCGTACGATCCTTCTTCATATCGTAGCCCCAGTAAACCTGGTTAACAACCAGCTGGGAATCACAATAACAATCGATGTCGGTTGCTCTAACCTCCTTAGCTAATTTTATTTCTGCAATCAATACTTTGTCCTCTGCTTCATTGTTAGATGCTGGGAAAGCAAGTCAGAATGACTGCTCCAAAACTTCTCCTATCGAGGTTTCTAGTCGGATATCGACTCTTGAGTCGTGTTGAGATGAAGATCCATCTACGTATATCTTCCATGTTCGGGGAACTTTATCTGACTCTAAAGGCTCGAGATTAGGGGATAGTATAATTAGGAAGTTAGCTAACACCTGAGACTTTGCACTCGTTTACCCTTTCAACTCGATGTCGTATTTGCTCAGCTCAATCGCCACTTGGTCAATCGCTAGAATTGGTTTGGACTATGTAGTATTGTTCGCAACGGATGATTCATCAACACTACAATGGTGTGGTTATGGAAGTAGGATTGTAACTTCCTTGCTGAGGTGACCACCGCTAATGTGAGTTTCTCCGTAGTCAGGTATCTAGATTCTGCTCCATCAAAGGATTTGCTAATGTAGAAGATTGGATATTGAGTTACTCTGTTGTCTCGAACTAGCATGCCGCTTACTACCGATGCGGAAACTGCTATGTACATGTACAATGACTCTCCATTTTCAGGTTTTGCAAGACTTGGTGGTTTTGAAAGATATTCCTTCAATTCGGAAAAAGATTTCTCGCAAGTCTCGTCCCACTTAAAATCCTTATTTCCGCGTAGCAAGTTGTAAAATGGAAGGCATTTATCCATTGAGCGGGATATGAAATGGTGTAAGGCGCTATACGACTTGTCAGCCTCTATACTTCCCATTTATTTTTCAGAGAAGGTAGTTCCTTGTTGCTGTGACCTGTTTTGGGTTAGCTTTGATACTCCTCTGAGTGATTATGTATCCGAAGAACTCTCTCGAGGTTACCCTGAAAGTGCATTTTGCCGGGTTGAGCTTCATCTGGTACTCGTTCAACGTGGAAGCAACAAGCTAAATGATCAACATGATCTTCCACCTTTAACTACTTAACTAGCATGTCGTCAATGTACACTTCCATTGTTTGTTCTGTTGATCGGTGAACATCTTATTTACCAACCGTTGATAGGTTGCTCTTGCATTCTTCAACCCGAATGACATGACTTTATAGCAATAAGTTCCTTGTTCTGTGATGAATGAAGTTTTCTCCATATCATTAGGATGCACCCGAATCTCGTTGTATCCCGAGAAATCGTCCATAAACGAAAGGAGTTTGTTGCCTATGGTTGCCTCGATAATTCGGTTGATGTTTGGCAATGGGAAACTATCTTTTGGGAAAGCCTTGATCAGGTTGGTAAAGTCGACACAGACTCGTCGCTTTCCATTCTTCTTTGGGACGACTATCGGATTGGCTAACCATTCTGGATATTGGACTGCAGTAATGGTTCCGACTTTAATTAACTTTTTGACCTTGTCAATTACAACCTTTGTTCTTTCTGGTCCTACCTTCCTTCATTTTTGCTTGATTGGCTTGTATGTCGAATCAACATTCAACCTATGACTTGTAATCGCTGGATTGATTCTGGGCATGTCACTCATTGTCCATGCGAACGTTGTCACGTTCTTCTCCAGGAGTTGAATCAACCTGTCTTTGATCGTTTGCTCAAGTCGACCTTGATGCTCACGCACTTTGACGAATCTGTCAAGTCGATTGATCTGGTTTTTTGGGAGTAGGGGGTTCTGATAACGCTTTGTCTCCTACTGACACGGTGATCATGCATGATATATTTTGTAACTTCAACTCGGCGATGAAGCAAGTTCTAGACTTTTTTTATTACTTTGAAGTGTGTAAACTCCTTCACTTGTTAGAATTTTAACACATTGATGGTAGCTGGATGGAACAGCTTTCATTGCTTGTATCCAGGATATTCCCAAGATCATGTTGTAGATTGGTGGTTTATCTACAACGAGTAACTTGATTCATAGTGTGATTTTCGCAACTCAGACTGCTAGTTTCACTATTTTGATTGTGTTGATTGTGCTTCCATCGAATGCGGTCAAAGTTCTGTCCACAGGTTTGAATTGAGCATCCAGCAATGCCATCTTATCTAATGTCTCATTAAAGATCAGATCTACAGAACTTCTAGTGTTGATAAAAATTCGTGAGACATCACAGTCGGTAACTCAAAGTTTGATGACTATCGAATCATTGTACAGAAAATTATCTCCTTTAACATTCTTAGCTGTGAATGTTATTTTTGATTCTATCGTCCGCATACTTTCCCCTGCTGGTTCTATATTAATTGAAGCGACAAGTTTCCGTTCATACTTCTTGATTGAATGGATAGTATCATCACAGAACTGTAATCCACCCATGACTACACCGACAACAACTCGCAGGTCACCAAACTCGTTGGTGTCTCCTATTGGTTTTTGTCGATTGGCTGTTTCTGGGACATCGCTACTCGTACATGCTGCCTTGAAAGCTGCTTCACGTAACTCGGCTTCTTTTCATTTTTGTGCCTTAAACTTCTGGCTTTCTTCCTCAGAGACTTTCAATTCTCCCTTACTCAATTTTTTGGCAAGAATCTCTTGCAGCTGCTTGCACTTTGAAGTCGAATGGCCTGCTTTGTTATGAAATGCACAATACTTGTTTCAGTTGTAGGTGTTATTAAATGGCTTTCTATGAGGACTGCTACTCTCTTTGACTTGAAAAGTTGTTGTTGAGGTTGTCTTTTCTCTATTATGCTGTCTCAGCTCATAGTGCCCTTCTTTCGACTCCTTTGTTCCCGAATTACATTGAGTTTCTTGGTTTTGAGCGAGGATTTGTTTTTCCTCCACGTAATCCGTGTGCCTGGCTATTCTACCAAGAGCTTCTGAGATCATATTGGGTTGAATTACAAAAATGTCTTGTTTGAGAGCTTCATCAGTTACCATCCTGGTTTGGAGAGCTTCAATGGCCATGTCGTCGCTGACTTTATCCTTTGTCAAAAAAAATTTGAAGCGTCCAAGGTATTATTTTAGGGGCTCGTCAAAACCTTGCTTCAAGGATCTCAACTCTGCTGTTGAAGTGTCCTAGTTGGTTGAAGCTCTCGATTGACCTAGCTGGCAACTTGGTGAACCATATCAAAGCGACGTCGGACAAGTTTTCAGTGAAGTGCTGGCAGTAAGCTGCGTCTTCGTGATCCAAGCTATAGTTGGTCTTATTCATCATGACGTTGAAGGCACTTATAAACTCTACTGGATCCTTTCTTCCATCGTATAAAGGACATCAAAGTCGTAACCCTCTGTTTACCAAGACTCTTTTCAGTCTCGGTGTGAACGGCAAATTTTGAGCTTGAGCTAGGATCTTCCTATCTCGGGTTCCGAGTTTGTAGGGTGATGGAATTTTGACTTTATATCGTCCATCATCTTTAGTATGGTTGTCGCGTCCAAAGTTGTCAGCGCATGCTGCCCAGACACGTTTTGTATTGTAGACTGCTCTGGCCTGGAGATACTAGTTGGTTGAGGACTCAGGATTCATTCGAACAGATTCCTCTGCACACTAGCCAACACTTCTTCATTTGTCCAATTAGTTTTCTTAATCGGGAGACTACTCTTGTTCATCCAAGATTCAATCCTATTGAATCTTTCTCCGTTTCTTTGATCGGAAGCTTCATATTGTGCAATTAGGTTGTGCACTTAAGTTTCATTAGATGGTGATCCCGGATATGGCATGGGAAGAATAGTAACATCATGAGTTTCTTCACAATTTTCTTTTTGCGAAATGTTGAACTCAAAGGTGATCCGTTGGCCAGATAAACATGCTCTTAAGGGTGAGAGTCCCTCCGTTTTGGTGAGTTGATAGTGATTTCGCCTTCGGCCATCTTTTTCCCTTAGAGTAGCTTTCTTTCTCTTTTGTGAAGAAGTCCTTCGAAGTCTCCCCCACAGACGGCGTCAATTGTTGGAACCGGGTCTAGCACAGAGGGTCTAGAATCTGTGGTTCCTGATTAAAGGAGGGAAGACTGGGCAAGAACTCTTGTGAAGTGGATTAAAGAGAAAGAAGTTAAACCCTAAAACTAGTAAGATGATTGTCGAATAGAGTGTGCTTATTAGCTTAATGTGTGTCAAAAATCCGGCCTTCATTTTTGAAGGATCTGCTCTTCTATTTATAGATTATAGAGGCCGTTACAGAGTAGATAGAATAAAGGAAGGTTTACAATTCTCTTGATAAGATCGTATCTAGAAGATTCACGCTAGATTTTTGGAAGTTTCCAAGTCGGAATAGGAAAAATTCCATTTCTTTGCTTTGTTGACATGTCGTCCGACTTCTCTTCAAGTTCAAGACACTTTTCCGAGAAGAGACTTTACCGAGTTGATGAGGATATCTGAGTTGAAGCTTCGATGCTTTCAACGAGTTTATTACTTAGCATTTGACCCATTGTTCTCCGTGGAGCAAAGTAGGATCTCGGATCCACCTCCAACAATTGTGAATAAAGATACATATTTCTTAATAGATATAAATATTTTTTTAATCATATTTTCTTTTTTCTTTTTAATATATTAATAAATAAAAAATTGATTGTTAGATTAGAAACGTGGAAGAATCATATTAATAAGTAACTTCGAGAAACCATACATCAAATAACTAAATTTTTTGTTAAGATTAAAGAAATATTTGTAATTTTTTGTAACTTCGATTTTTTATTATATTTCTTTTTTTAAAAAACTATCGATAGATATGTTCTATTAGGATTTATTTTATTTTATAATTAGTAAGAGATAAATATTTATACTTGTTTTTATTTTACAATTTTTTTTGTGTTAGAATTGTGAATAAAGATAAATATTTTTTGATAGAGATAAATATCTTTTTAAAACATTTTATTTTATTTTTAATTTATAAATACATAAAATTTTCTGATCGTTAGATTTAACACGTGAATCTTATTAATTAGTAACTTTGAGAAATACTTTATATAATAAGGTTCTTCTTCAAAATATCACTAAATATCTTTTATTTGAACTTATTTTATTATATAATTAGTAAGAGATAAACATTTATACTTATTTTCATTTTACAATTTTTTTTTGTGCTAGAGTTGTGAATAAAGATATATATTTCTTGACAGAGATAAATATCTTTTAAAAACATATTTTATTTTATTTTTAATATATAAATACAGAAAGCTTTTTGATAATTGGATTTAAAATGTGGAAAAATCATGTTATTGTGTAACTTTGAGAAACTGTACTTTATGTAATAAGATATTAAATTTGAAAAAAGTTATGAATCAAATCGTATAAATCGTGGACATATCTTTTTATTTTGCTAATTTCTCATTATTTCAAAATCAAAAATCTTCAAGAGGTATTTAACAAAATTTATGTTCCATGAATGCAATCATTGTCCTTTCTATTAATCTTATCAGAAATTTGTGATAGGAGATTTTGTAATTTTTATTTCAAATTTGCACATTAAAATTACAATTTGAGCAAATTTCCTTGACATAATCCATCTCCAAGCTTCTCTAGGAAGACAACCATGTATTTTTGTGCTTTTTTAATAGAACAGTCAAATATTAGGAGAATAGAATAATGATTTGGAGAATATCATTGTTGAAGAAAAAAATCAGTATAAAAACTTAATTTTTAAGCTAGTTGGAGAAAATTAAGAGCTAGTTTCAAAAATTACCCATATTTTTTTTTCTCCAAATTTTTTTTATTTTAACCTTGTTTAACTATATATTTACAATCATGCCATTTTTTCAATTCTGAAATTTATTTTAAAAAACATAAATATTTGTTACAAATCACTTATTTACAACAATGCCATCTTTTTCAATATTTCCAACTATTATTAACAACCAAAAGTGAGCTTTAAATGCTCACTTACCTACCAATTTCGGACTCAGTAACCTCCAAATGACTAACATAACATCAAATTCTTCTACTCTCCCACCAATTTCATTCAAAAACTCTCTCACCAATGTCATCCAAAAAACTCTCTCATTTATATTAAGTCTACATACGACTAGACTTCTTATGTAAACAATATAAGGTTATAACTGTAATTTTGATCTTTATTTTTTGTTTGATCTAGTTTTGTATTTGACTCAAATTGAAGTCTACTTTTATATTTACGACCAAATTTTAGGTTATTCTAGTAAAATCCCCCGAAAATTAAATCCAAAAACCTCATAATTTTTGTTTAGATTGTTTGTTTCCTACTTTCTAATAAGACATGCCATTGTCCACCGATACAAACATGTTTTGTAGTTTAAATAATGATTTTGTAATTCTGAAATTATCTACCTATATGCATTTATATAGAGATTAATTTTAACAATCATTTTTATATTAGGATTATGAATTAGTATAAATATATACAAATAATATAAGATATGAGAAATCATTTTTCTGTTACACAGAGAAATATTTTTATTTTTAAAAATATGCTTTAAATTTAAATATTTTCTTTTAAGATTTGACATAATTTCTGTTAAGATTTATCTTTTCAAAAAAATATTTTTGTTTATTTTTAGATAAAATCAATAATTATTTTAATTTAAAAACAAAAAATATTTAAAATTTTTGAAATTTGATTCAAAACTGTATTATTTTCTTATTATAAAAAAATTATTTCAGGATTAATATTTAGGCATCTAAATTTGTTAGGATAATAAACATGTTTTTTACTTATCTTAATTTCTTTTTTTAGTTAACTCTTTTCTCTTTTCAAAGATTTATGATTATAATTTATTTTGAATTATTAAGAGATAAAAAGAGATTTATAATTTGTTTTTTCTTATTTTCATTAAGAATATTTTTTAAAAAGTTTACATACATTAAATTGTTACTTTCGGCATTCATAATTTGTTACGCTTTGTTGTTAAAAATATTAAAATATTTATATGAAAATTCTATTTTTATTATTTTTTAAATATCATATTATTTAATTTTATAANTTATTATGAAATAAATGTTTATGAATATTTTTATTTTAAATTATAAATAAAAATAATGATTTACAAACCTTTTTATATTAGGATTGTGGATGGATATAAATATTTTATGATAAAAATAAATATTTAAAAAAATCTTTTTAAAGTATATTATCTTGTTTTTTATAATATATAAATATAGAAAAAATGATCGTTGGATCTAACACGTGGAACAATCATGTTAATGAGTAACTTTGAAGTATTTTACTTTATATAATAAGATAGGAATTAATTTTATATTTATTAAAAAAATATAAATAACGAATCATTTTTTATCATTGGATTTGACATGTGGAAAAATCTCGTTGTTTAGTAACTTTTGAAACCCAACTTTATATAATAGAATTTTTAATCGTTATTTGACACGTGGAATAACCTCGTTGATTAGTAACTTTTGAAACTCAACTTTATATAATAGAATTTGACATATAGAACCATCTCGTAGATTTGTATCTTTTGAAACCCAACTTTAATAAAATATAAATACGAAATAATTTTTTTATTGTTTGATTGACATGTAGAAGAATCTTGTTGCTTAGTAACTTTTGAAACTCAACTTTATATAATAGGATTCCTTTTAAATTATGATTTCTATTTAGATTAGGATTATGTATATAGTTAGATATTATTCAAAATATCATATATTCATTTTTGAATGTAATTTTTTAATATAGATAGATGGAACATCTGGAAGGAGATGCAAACTGTTGTTCTTTTAGACACACTTAAGTGCCTCATCCAGATAGAGCATCTGGATAGATTTAGCATATTCATCTAAAATTTTAAAAAGATTAAGATGTGTTTGGAAGATGCATTCAGATGCAGATGGAGTTGTAGAAAATAGAAAAAGACTAAAGTATCTTTCATTATTTCTGAAAATTACAGCAAAATAACAAAAGGCAAAAACTCCACTCTCTTCTTTTTTTACTCTTTTATCTCATTTTTATTCTCTCTCCTCTTTTTACTTTCACTTTTCTTTTTTACTCTCTCACCTCATTTTAACTCTCTCTCTTATTTTTACTCTCTCTTCTTATTTTTACTCTCTCTCTCTCTCCTTTTTACTCTCTCTCATTTTTACAGTCTTTCCTCTTTTTATCCATTCTCCTTTTTTACTCTCTTTCCTCTTTTTACACTTTTCTCTTTTTTAGCTCTCTCATCATTTTCATTCTCCCTCCTCTTTTCATTCTCTCTCCTCTTTTTATTCTCTCTCTCCTATTGAAACATTTTATATATTTTTATGCATTGATATGTATGAGTATTTATTATTTTCCAATGTATTAAAATATTTAATAATAATTTTTATTAAGTTTTATAAAATAAGTATTTACTAAGATTTAACTATGTAATTAATATACAATTTTATAAGTTTTTTTGTCAACTTAACTTCAATTACTAATAAGATAAAACCAGTGTATGAGTACATTATTCACAAAAACACAATTCCTATCTAAACCATGAACAATATGCGCCAAGAAATCTGCCTTGTGATTGAGAACTTGTAGAATCCAAGCGATGGAACATTGCCAGAAGGAGCTTCTAAGCCTCGGGAAATCTTCTAAGTAAGGGCTAAAAGCAGGCTAGGCCACCGGGTCTTCTATCATCTTGATGAGCTCCGAACAATCTACCAAGAACCCTACTTCTACTATCTGAAGAGCTATTAGACTTGTCATAGCCCACAAAAGAGCTTCAAACTCCGAATGTAGGGAAGAGAGGCTTCATCTTATACTTTGCACGCCCATGTTCACACCACCACACTCGAAGGAAAGCAATACCATTCTAAACCTGAAACGAGATCCGAATCCTTCCAAGAAGCATCAACCATACATTTATATCTTGTAAACGTCGTATTCACCAAAATAAGATGTGAATATGATACCAATGGTTTATTTATAATAAATGAGGCATTTCCATTTAATCTGACATTACTGCTTTGAGCTTGGTTCCAAGCTTAGGCCTCCGATTCTGCTTCCAACATAATATCCTAGGGATTTTTAACTTTATTTGAGAAAGTTCGTTCATTTTGCGCCTTCCATAGGGACCAAAGTATCCAAGGGTGGCTTGTCTTATTCTGCCCCATAACTATCACACATTTTATCACATGATATACCTCTCTTCACCAATTTAGTTTTAACTACAAGTTGACCCGTGACAGATTGCCATATAGAGTGTTTAATTTTCTGTGGAACCTTGATCTTCCAAATTTGATTCTGTAAATCATGTATATTATGACCATATGACACAGGTGATGACAGACCAAAGTGTCTCTCCACCCAATATCTTAATCGTAGTGTATAAGAACCTGATTTTGTATAATGTCACCCTATCTTATCAAAACTTGGAAATCTTGGAATATGCATAACTAAAATAGTAGTTGCATCTTGTGTACAAAAGAATTTTCTAACTAAAGTTTCTTTCTTTTTATAAGTTATTTTAAAAATAGTTTTGATACTTATGTAGTTGTAAATATAATTTAGATTATAAAAACAATTTAACACAAAGCATGTCCTTTTTAGTCATTTGGTTACAAATTATATCCAAATAATTTATACAAATGCACAAAGAAACATAACTTGATCCAAACACATCATTTGTATACATCATCCAAACCCATCATCTAGATGCTCCCTCTGGATGGACAAAAGAACAGCCTAATAATGTTTTTCTTTGTTTTATATTTAGTAGAAGAAAAAATTTTATGATTGTTTTTATTTTATTTTATGATAAGAAATAAAGATAATTATTTAGAACTATTTTTATTTTAGAATTGTCAATAAAAATAAATATTTTGTGATAAAGCTGAATATAGAAAAAAATCTATTTAAAAACTATTTTGAAAAAGTAGATAAATATAAAAGATTTTTAATAGTTGGATTTAAACACGTAGAATCATCCGGTCAATGAGTAACTTTGAAATCCAAAACTCTAACTTATGTTTATTTATCAAAAATGGGTATGTTTTCCTGGTTATGTCTTCGTAACGAAGGGAATATATAAAAGAAGAAAATGTAAGATTTTAAACTATATATTTAATGGCTTTTAGAGTAGTAAGATCATTTCCCGCTTAAGGAGGTGGAGAATAAAGTGTTTCTTTTGTAACGAACTTCGAAATCTGCGGTGCACTATTCAGTTACAGTTTAGATACTCTTCGTTTTATATCTTTATTATCAATAATTAACTTATCTCAAATCTTTGAAGATTCATATTCATTTGAATCTCGATTCCCTTTATATTCTCCAATTGACTTCGTCTTCTTCACCCTTCATACATAAACCCTAGCTTGCCCGCACTCGGCACCAAAAATGGCTACGCTTCCGTTACAGAAGCCGGACACCAACGCCGATGAAGATGAAGATGTATCTCCCGTGGAGGAGGTTCGTCTCACTGTGTCTAACCACGATGATCCTTCTTTGCCCGTCTGGACGTTTCGGATGTGGTTTCTAGGGATTCTCTCTTGTATTCTTCTTTCGTTTCTTAACACTTTCTTCGGATACAGAACTCAGCCTCTTATGATTACTATGATCCCTGTTCAAGTCGTTACGTTGCCTCTAGGCAAGTTTATGGCTCGGATTTTGCCTGAGACTAAATATAAGATCGGCTCGTGGGAGTTTTCCTTTAATCCTGGTCCCTTTAACGTTAAGGAACATGTGTTGATCTCCATGTTTGCTAATGCTGGTTCTGGATTTGGATCTGGTTCTGCTTATGCAGTTGGAATTGTTGATATCATTATGGCTTTTTATAAAAGGAAGATTAGTTTCGTGGCTAGTTGGATTCTTGTCATTACTACGCAGGTCTTTTGAAGTTCCAATATTTTTCAGATTTTGTTTTCAGAAACTTGAACTTGTGTAATAAGGTTGATGATTAATCTGTTCTTGAATCAGATTCTCGGGTATGGTTGGGCTGGTATCATGAGAAAGTTAGTTGTGGATCCTGCACCGATGTGGTGGCCAACGAGTGTTCTTCAGGTCTCTCTGTTTCGGTATGTTGGTTGGTTTGATGCATTTACTTAGTGCATAGTGCATACCATTTGTTTGTGATGTGGTTTCTTTTTCCAATCTAGACTGTACTTGAAAAGTTTTATCTACTATGCAGTGCTCTTCATGAGAAGGACAACGCAAGAATGTCAAGAGGCAAGTTCTTTGTGATTGCGTTTGTTTGTAGCTTCGCGTGGTACATCTTCCCGTCCTACTTGTTTATGACCTTATCATCAATATCTTGGGTTTGCTGGGCGTTCCCTAAGTCTATCACAGCTCAGCAATTAGGCTCTGGAATGTCAGGACTTGGGGTTGGTGCATTCGCCCTTGATTGGTCTGTCATTTCTTCATACCTTGGAAGCCCTCTTGTGACTCCTTTCTTTGCAATCGTCAATGTCTTCGTTGGTTACGTTCTGATCATGTATATAGTTATCCCTATATCATATTGGGGCATGAATGTCTATGGAGCAAACAAGTTTCCAATTTTCTCCTCTGATCTGTTTGATAAGCAAGGGCAGGTTTACAATATCTCCAGCATTGTCAACGATAAGTTTGAATTGGACACGGGGATGTATCATCAAGAAGGTCGGGTTTATCTCAGCACATTCTTCGCTATCTCTTATGGGATTGGTTTTGCAGCAATCGTTTCCACATTGACCCATGTTGCTCTCTTCAATGGAAAGTAAGCCGGACAACCAATAATGAACATATTGACTAACTTTGTGGATATTACTAATCTTGTTTTTGACTTAGGGAAATCTGGCAACATGTACGAGCTTCAACCTCGGGCAAAGTGGACGTACACACAAGGTTGATGAGAAAGTACAAAGACATACCAAGTTTGTGGTTTTACGGTTTACTCGTCGTCTCATTGGCACTATCTCTTGTTCTCTGCATTTTCATGAAAGAACAGATCCAAATGCCTTGGTGGGGTTTACTTCTAGCAGCATTCATGGCTCTAGCCTTCACTGTTCCAGTCAGCATTATCACAGCTACAACGAATCAGGTACCACTTATATAATCCCTCAAAACATTTGGTTTGTGGATTTTTTAATATTTGTCTCACTTGGAAGCTTTTGTGGTACAGACTCCAGGTCTGAACATTATCACAGAATATCTAATGGGTGTATTGTTACCGGGGAGACCAATAGCTAACGTATGCTTCAAAACTTATGGGTACATAAGCATGGCACAAGCTATCTCATTCCTTAACGACTTCAAACTAGGCCATTACATGAAGATACCACCAAGATCCATGTTCTTAGTCCAGTTAATAGGAACAGTCATAGCAGGAACAGTGAATATATCAGTGGCATGGTACTTGCTTACATCAGTAGAAAACATATGCCAGAAAGAGTTGCTTCCTCCAAATAGTCCATGGACATGTCCAAGCGACAGAGTATTCTTCGACGCGTCAGTGGTTTGGGGATTAGTAGGACCCAAGAGAATCTTTGGGCAGCTAGGAAACTACTCTGCACTAAACTGGTTCTTCCTAGGTGGACTAATAGGACCTCTATTAGTGTGGCTTCTACAAAGAGCCTTCCCGACAAAAACATGGATATCACTGATCAATCTGCCCGTAATATTAGGAACAACAGCTGCAATGCCGCCGGCGACAAGTGTGAATTTCAACTGCTGGATCATAGTGGGTGTTATATTCAATTTCTTGGTGTTTAAGTACTACAAAAAGTGGTGGCAGAAGTATAATTACGTGCTCTCGGCAGCTTTAGAGGCTGGTGTGGCTTTCATGGGAGTGCTATTGTACTTTACTTTGACCATGAATGGTATCTCCATTGGTAATTGGTGGGGTTCTAATGGTGAGAATTGTCCTCTTGCTTCTTGTCCTACTGCTCCTGGTATTCATGTTGAAGGTTGTCCTGTTTTTTGATTTTTCTTTTTCTTTCTTACATATTTCTTATTTGTTTGAATAGTTTGTAGACTTTAGTCCCATTTCTTTTATTTTATTTTATTTTTTGGATTTTGAAATATCGTACATATTAACAGAAACGTAACCTCTAATCACTATTTAGAGATGTTTGATTGTTTCAACATAGATCTATTTTTCTAGTAGCATACTAAAATTTATTAGTAGTATTGGGCAATATAAATGTTTATTTTTTTCAAGAGGTTAGTTAGGGTGCAATATTGACAAAATTTTTTTTTTTTTTTTACAAGCACAACATTTATATAAAAACAAAAGTTACAAATGTTATTAGATAAAGTAAGGTTTCTCAAAGTTAGTAATAAACAGGATTCTTCCACGTGTCAAATCCAACAATCAGATCAGAATTTTTTTGCTATTATATTCAAAACAATTAAAAAAGATAATCATATTTTTATCACAAAATATTTGTTTCTATTTGAAATCCTATTATATGAAGGAATTGAATCCTAACATTAAAAAAATAGTAAATAATTAATTATATCCTAATCTTAAAATTTTGTTATTAATATTTTACAAAAAAAATTGAATTCAATAAAAAAATAGAAAAAATTGAATTCAATATTTGGTTTTGTATAATACAATTATCCACATTATTTTAGCAAAAAATTAACTATATTCTAATCTTAAAATTCTGTTATTAATATTTTTATTTCATAAAAAAAATGAATTCAATAAAAAGTAGAAAAAATCGAATTTAATATTTGGTTTTTTAATAATATAATTATCCACAATAGTTAAGCAAATAATGAACTATATCATAATCTTAAAATTCTGTTATTAATATTTTATTTTATAAAAAAAATTGAATTCAACAAAAAAATAGAAAAAATCGAATTCAATATTTGTTTTTTGTATAATACAACTATCTACATTCGTTTAGCAAAAAATTAACTATATCATAATCTTAAAATTCTGTTATTAATGTTTTATTTTATAAAAAAAAATCAAATTCAATAGAAAATAGAAAAAATCGAATTCAATATTTGGTTTTTGTATATTACAATTATTCTACATTAGTTTAGCAAATAATTAACAATATCCTTATCTTAAAATTTTGTTATTAATATTTTATTTTTATAAAAAAAATCGAATTCAACAAAAAACTAGAAAAAATCGAATTCAATATTTGGTTTTTGTATAATACAATTATCCACATTAGTTTAGCAAATAATTAACTATATCCTAATCTTAAAATTCTGTTATTAATATTTTATTTTATAAAAAAATTGAATTCAATTAAAAATAGAAAAACTCGAATTCAATATATGGTTTTTGTATAATACAGTTATCCACATTAATTTAGTCTTTAAAATAGAACCTTATTATATAGAGAAAACTTTGTCAAAGTGAGTAATTAACAGGATTCTTCCACGTGTCAGATCTAATGATCTCAAACTCTCCTGGNTGGATTTATTTATTTTTTAAAAGCTAGATAAAAATTCTTAAAATAGATTTCTTTAATATTTAGCTTATCCAAATCTAAAAACAATTCCTAATCTAAAAAGAAATCTTAATCTAAAAGGAAATCGAGAATATTAATTTTTAAAAAAT
>OVBA01004295.1:0-24023 GCA_900406435.1 Lepidium aucheri | reverse complement strand
TGCTTTCTCTGAGTATTGGTTCGACATCCACTCTACTTACCACTACCCTATCATGATTTGATAGCTTAGAAACCGAAAAACCTTGTTATCAGTATGCATGTTCGACAAAGCTATCTATAGGCTTAAAACTTTGGTATTACTTCTGTATGTCGATGATATATTACTGACTGGAAGCAATCCTCTTTTGTTTCAACACATAATTCAGAGTTTTCTATAAAAGATTTGGGATCTATCCATTATTATCTTGGTATTCAAGTGGAGGAAACTAAAGAGAGTTTATTTTTAAGCCAAAACAAATATGCAGAAGACATTCTTTACCTTGCTAGAATGAATACGTGTTAGCCTTTGCTTACACCAGTTCCT
Organism: Lepidium aucheri; assembly: GCA_900406435.1. NCBI lineage: Eukaryota > Viridiplantae > Streptophyta > Magnoliopsida > Brassicales > Brassicaceae > Lepidium > Lepidium aucheri. The sequence continues at coordinate 23,660 of OVBA01004295.1, read as the reverse complement.
CTACAGCTTAATAAGACAAGCAATGGAGGAGAACTTTTCCCTAAGCCAACTTACTTTCAAAGTTAAGCAGAAAAACTCCAGCATCTTACTCTAACTAGGTAGATATGCAATTTGTAGTCAACCTAGTGTGTAAAAGAATGCATGCTTTAACATTGGTAGATTATGCTATGCTAAAAAGGGTTCCCTGCTACCTGAAAGGTACCACAAACTTTGGTCTTAATATCTATAAGCAGCCCAATTGCAAGTCTCTTCATTTTCAGATAGTGATTGGGCCGGTTTAAAGACACAACACGATCAACAATTGGTTTTGCACATTTCTTGGCAACAACATCATCTCTTGGTGTGCCAAAAGACAACCCACTGTCTCAAGATAATCCACTAAGGCTGAGTATAGAGCATTAGCCGAAACTGTAGCTGAACTTACATGGATTTCGTTTTTGCTTCATGATCTGAACATTACTTAATCATGTCCAACAAAACTTTATTATGACAGTCTGCCAGATGTTCATCTCACAGCAAATCCAACTCTCTATTCTCGGTCAAAGCACTTTAAATTAGATTGTCACTACATAAGAGAACGTGTTGCACTCCATTTTATTAGAGCATACATTTTCCTGCAGCTCTGCAAATTGCAACCATAAGTCTTTCCCCAAGATAGCTTGTCTACATCTCATAAGCAAACTTGGAGTTGGGATTTCACCCAGCTCAAGTTTGAGGGGGTGTAAAGGAAGTCACTAAAAAGGAGGTGCAAAACTCGGTTTAGATGTTCAAAGTTCAAGCTAGATGGATCACAAAACAATTCAGAAAGCTTAACTTGTTATACGAAGAGAAGTGCCCAAGAAGACATCGAGCCTATGTGCTCTTCCTCTCTGCAACGATAAAAGCAAGAATCTGAGTTGTCCTGTACAAGAAGATAAAAAGCATATCAACAGGAAATTACGTACAAAACTACCTCTACAAATATCAAATCGTTTTGATACTCTCCAATCCCTAGGCTCAACAGATTAGACTGCCAGCTGTAGGGATTTGGTTGCTTAAGTTTTTTCTTTAAATAGAAACATTGTAAGCCTTATATGGCAAGCTGAAAAGAGCAATAAACTTGCAGTTTCTTCAAAAAATATTTTCTCTCTAAATTCTTTCAGCATTTGTGTGAGTCATTTAGGAAAATATAACTCAAATAATGGCAGTAATAACTTCAAAACTTAAAACTAAAAGAGAGTGTAAATTTTATGTGAAAACTTTCTCAATATGAGAAAGAAATACTACGGGACCGTAGTCCATTCAAAATCCACTATATCAAATGTATTTGAATTACAGCCATGTTCTCTCTATTCACAACAAACATATCCAGGGATTAAATTCTAATGAGTAATCTCCAATACAATACAAGAAAGCAATATACGAGCTAGAAATAAGCAGTTCGAAACGATCCTAAGTTCATTAAAATTCCAGTCACCAATTCCTATCTTTACCATTCAAATCCTAGGTAAATAAGTCAAAAACAACTCTGCAATATTTCAGTTCAATCGGAGAAAAATTCACTGTTGGATTTGCTAAACACTCTAGATGTATCATGCTGAAAAGTTGTCAAAACCGGGATGAAAACAGCCATGATAAAACTAAGAGTACTCTTGAACCAACCGTTGAAACACAACCTCCACCGTTAAATTCCAAGAAATGAGTCACTGGATACTCACAAAAAATCAGCAAGATCGGAGCTTGTTTGAATGACCAAATATTGTCTCGAACAAACTCAGGCAAAACTTTTTCTTCTCTTCCTTGCCTCTGAGGAAGACTATGTTTTCTCTCTTGTTTCGTTGTCGATGTGCTTACCAAAAATAGGTTAAGAAGTCTTATATAGCTCTTCATTAATTCTGAGCACAATATCAATCTCATAGATTAGTATTAAGTTGGCCCAAGTCCAAGTTTGTTTCTCTTTGACCAAACTCAAATTGGTTTAACTACTAGGAGAAAAACCAACAAACTCTCCCTCCGACTAGGTGGAGGAAACCACCTCGGCTATCTTTCAACAAACTTCAAGTTTTCCTCTCGACAATTTCTTCGTCATCATATCAGCTCCATCATTCGTATGAATCTTTTCAAGTTCCATATTTTTAGAAGCAACCACATCATTTTTCTAATGATACCTTCTACCAATGTGCTTTGAACATGAATAAAATGTCGAGTTTTTCCTAAGAAAAATTGTGTTTTGATTATCACAAAGCAACACATACCTATCTTGCTTGAAGACAATACCCTCACAAAAGTTTTTAATTTTACAACAACTCCTTACAAGCTTCGGTTACATCTGTGAACTCAGCTTCATTGGTAGAAAATGCAACACACTTTTTCTACCTTAATCACCATGCAACAGCTCCACCTACAAAATGTTACCAAGTAATCCAAAGTAGAATTTCTTGAATTAATTTCCCCAGTCATATCAAAATCAATATAACTTACAAGCAATAGCTTGACACTCCCAAAGGTAAGCTTTAAAGTAGAAGTCCCTCGAAGTTATCTCAAAATCCACTTCACAGTATTCCAATGTTCTCTTCCAAGATTACAAAGAAAATGACTAATTCTACCAACAACATAAGGTAAATCTGGTCTTATACAAACAATAGCATACATCAAATTACCAATTGCGGAAGCACATGGAACTCGTACCATATCTTCTTTCTCCAACTTTGTTTTTGGACTCTATTGACTGCTCGATCTAAAGTGTGCAGCAAGAGGAGTGCTAATTATCCATGTGAAACCCTTGAAGTACTTTTTCAATGTACCTTTCTTGAGATAAGTGAATCAATTTCTCAACTCTATCTGGAACGATTCACATACCAAGAATATGTTTTGAATGACCCAAATCTTTCATGGGAAATGAGTTACCAAGCTGGTTCTTCAACTTGTGAAATTTGCTCAAGTTTTAGTCCACAATAAACATATCGTCAACATACAACAGTAAGATGATAAAATCATCATCACCAAACACCTGCACAAATACATAATGATCAGAAGTATATTATAACCATGCTCTGCCATGACAGACTTAAACTTCTTGTACTACTGCCTTGATGCTTGTTTTGATCCATAAAACTTTTCTTCAAACAGCAAACCAAATCTTTTTTGTCCTTCTTCAAAAAGCCTTCCGGCTGTACCATGTAAATCTCTTCCTCTAATCACCATGAAGTAAAGCAGTCTTTATATCCATTTGCTCAACCTCTAGATTAGGACTCGCTACCAATCTAAGTACAACCTGAATGGATGACATCTTCACAACAAAAGAAAAAACTTCATCATAACCAATTCTCTTCTTTTGGTTGAAGCCTTTCACAACCAACCTAGCCTTGTATCGAGGTTGCAAACTGGTCTCATCATGCTTAATCTTATACACCCACTTATTTGGCAACACCTTTTTACCCTTAGGTAACTTCACCAACTCAAGCGTGTCATTCTCTTAAAAAAATTCATCTCCTCATTCATGGCATCACACCATTTATTCTTGTGTTCATCCTTCATAGCTTCATCAAAGCTCTCAGGTTCTCCCTCATTAGTAAGTAAAAACATAATCACTAGGATCATACCTTACCTACGGTCTTTGATATCTCTCAGATATCCTAACCTCAGGTAGATTCTCGGTAGTTATTACCTTACCATGATCACCAATAATCTCATCATCATGTGCGGAGCATATTCACCATGTGTATCAATATGAACATCACCCTCAACTTGAATGTTGACCGATGAGAATGGAGTAACCTTTGAATCAATTAAACTCTCAAAATTCTGAGTTGGTTTTTCAGACTTTTCAATATCATTAATTGTTTAATCTTCCATGAACACAAAATCTCTACACTGAATGAGCTTCTTCTCAACGGGATCATAAAATCTGTATCCAAAATCATCATGACCATAATCAATGAACACACATTATCCATACTTCATCTCAAGCTTTGACCTCTCATCTTTGGGAATGTGCATAAATGCTTTGCACTCAAAAACCTTCAAATGACCGTAAGAAACATCATTTCTGGTCCAAACCCTCTCTGAAATATCACTTCCAATGGACTTGGTGATCTATTTAGCACATGAACAGTTCTGCTCAACACCTCACCCCAAAAAGTCATGGCCAAGCCTGACTATGAAATCAAACATCTAATTCTCTCGATAGTCTTTCTATTCAATCCTCTCAGCCAAACTATTTAATTATAGAGTCTTGGGCGGTGTGGATTTATGTCTAATACCATGCTCTTTGCAATAAGCATCAACTGTGTTTGTGGTGAAATTAGCACAATGTTTATTGATCAAAGCCGAGTATAGATTATAAGAGTGGATTTGGATCCTCAATACAAGAAGTAAATATGATAACAAAAGCTTAAGAGTTTTAGAAAGAAAAGTGATGATATGGAGCCTACTCGGTGTGATAAAGGCCTCCTTTTATAGCGGAAGTGGCTTAAGGCGACTTTGCTGGTGACGATATCGGCAACAATGACCTAAGACTATAACATGTGGGTCCTACAATTAGGACATCATTGCTTGGGGACGTACCACCAAGCTACTGGGCATTAGGCTACTCTCTGCAACATCAAATGCTCATTGGGCAGCTTAAAAAGTAGGCTCTGTAATACATTAAATGCGATGTAAACTAGCTTATGTGTATCTTCAGTCGATTCCATTCATGCGCCATGGAGGTCGACATGCCGAGGTGATGACAATATGTTCTTGTCGAGGACTACATACGCTGTTTGATGCCAACCTCTATTAACTCAAAGCTGTAGTGACGTTCAGTTTGACCTCCCTTTTCTTCGGCTAGGTGTTGGGTGTTCGGCTCCATACCGGGTCGAGCCGTCTTGGAGCCATTATTGGCCTTTAGCAAAGTTATGTGGGCCCAACTACTTGAGGTGAGCCCACCTCCAACAAAATGGTCCAGAATACTCTCCACCATTATCACTGCAGATACACTTCAACTACTTTCCCATCTCTCTCTCAACCAATGCTACAAAATGCTTAAGATATCCCAAAAATCGATTTTTGGTCTTCATAGTGAAAACCAACGACTTTCTAGAATAATCAATCATCAATGAACATGATAAAATATGATGCACCACCAAGAGGTTTTGTCTTCATTGGAATACACACATCTGAATTTATTAAATCAAATAATTCAGATTTTCTAGAAGGTGCAGAAGACTTGAACGATACTCTGTGTTGTTTACCTACCAAAATAATGTGCACATTTCTGTAAGTGTAATCCAAAAATCTGTGGAATGAATCCTTCTTAGAAAACATAAATAGTATTTTCTCACTCATGTGATTGAGTCTTTTATGCCACAACTTCATGGCATTATCATTCTCCACTGCATTAACCAAGTCTTTGGAGTTCTGAGCATGCATCTAATAAGAAGATGAAGACTTAACACCTTGAACCACAACCATAGAACCACATGAAAACTTCCATTTACCACCACCAAATAAACTATATAAACCCTCATCATCAAGTTTTCCCATAGAGATCAAATTCAACTGAACATCTGGGACATGCTTAAGTCCTTTAAGCACAAGTCTAGTACCAAGACTAGTATCCAAACAAATATCACCAATTTCAGCAACCTGAGCCACACCATCATTACACAGCTTCACAGAACCATAATTACCCATAGTATAAGTAGAATACAAATCATGTTGCAATGTAGCATGAGTAGTAGCTCTAGAATCAACAACCCAATTGGTGTGATGACTAGCAAAATTAATGGCATCACTTTCATGAAGAATGAGAAACTGATCTTGGGTGATTGTCACCTGATCTTCACCATCTCCTTGATGTTTGTTATCTAGCATTATTTTTTTGTGTGCCCTTTCTTGTGACAATAACAGCACTCCACATTTGCAAAATTTATTAGATATTCTCATGCTCCTCTTCTTATCCTTCTTGGACTGTCTATATGTACTCCACCCTTGACTCAGTGACCAAAACATATGAACGAAAAGAACTAGCATTTGATTGCCGTCTTGATTCTTCATTCAAGACATTGTTTTTTACTATGTTCATAGATAAAGCACTATCCGGGAGTTACAAAGATACATTCGGAATACCTCCCAAGAATATGGTAATGTACCAATAAGCGACAAACCGTGAATCTCACCATCAAATTTAATGCCATGTCAGAAACTTCATTGAGCAATCCCTGAGACTCATTCAAGTGATCATTCATCGAAGTTCCCTCCTGATACCTCAGCTTAATCAACTTCTTGATCATGTACATCATTTTATTCCTGGTGTTTCAAGCATATAATTGCTCTAACTTCAACCACAAAGAACGAGCATTAGTCTCAGTTCCAATATGACGAAACACATTATCATCTACCCACTATCTTGTCAAACCACACACTTGATGATGCAACAACGTCACTCATCATCCCCTTTATTATCTGGTTTGTTCTCCTAAAAACCCAGTAGTATAAATTTTTTCACATAAAGCAGATCTTCCATCTTGTATTTCCATATATAATAATTAGAACCATTCAAGCTTAACATTGTCCTCAAATTCTCCATCCTCACACAAACAAAACTAATAATCCGAAGTTATCAAACCTAGTGCTTTGATACCACTCTATTAGGAAATAAGTACACAAGGACGTAACAATAGAGTTTCCCCGCACTTATGTGAGTCTATGAGGAAAATATAATTCATATAATGGCAGCAATAACTTCAAGACTAAAAACTAAAAGAGGCAGCAAATTTCATGTGAAAACTTTATCAATGTGAGAAAAAAAAACCACGAGACCATAGTCCACTCAGAATCCACTACTTCAAATATATTTGAATTACATCCACGTCCTCCCTGCTCACAACAAATAGATCCAGAGACTAAGAATCTAATGAGCAATCTCATACACAAAACACAACCAAATCACAATACAAGAGAGCAAAATACAAGCTAGAAATAGGTAGTTTCAAACAATCTTAAGTTCACTAAGATTCCGGTCATCAATTCCTATCTTCAGCGTTCAAATCTTAGGTAAACATGTTAGAAACAATTCTGCAAAATTTCATCTCAATCAAAGAAGAATTCACCATTGGATTTCGCAAATAATTCAGACATATCCTACTGAGAAGCTGACAAATCCATCATGAGAACAGCTACGTTTAAACACAGAGTACTCTTGAATCAACCGTTGAAACACAATCTTCACAGCTGAATTTTAAGAAACCTGAGTCATGAAGCTACTCACAAAAAAATCTGCAAGATCGAAGCTCGTTTGAATGACCAAACACTTTCTCGAACAAACTCAGACAAAACATTTTCTTCTCTTCCTTGTATTTGAGAAAGACATTTTTTCTCTTCTTTTTTTTTGTTATGCTTACCAAAATTAGGTTAAGAGGCCTTATATATCTCCTCATTAACTCTAAGCCCAATATCAGTCTCATGGATTAATATTAAATTGGCCCAAGTCCAAGTTTGGTTTGGACCAAACCCAAATTGGGTTATCCACTAGGAGAACACTAACACTGAACTTAAAATAAGCCCATTTAATCGTAAGCTTGGGTATAATAACAAGAACCAAAATACCAAACCAAACCGACTCAAAATACAAGGAACTAAACCAAACCGGAACCAGCTAAATAACAAAAGGTTCCTAAGTTCATGAACCAAAAGAACCAGGACTCAATAAGTACAGAACCGAGAACCGAATAGTTAACCAAAAGAACTAAAACATAATCATATATTTGAAAAATAATTAAAATATAAAATCTAATTTTCCAAAATTATAATTATAAATCCAAATTTGTTAAACAATTGAACCAAAATTAATTAAAAACTAAAATATTGAATTTTCATAATTAATTTATGGTTTTTCTAAGATTTTTTTGATTTTTTTAATAAAAAATAGATAGGGGTACTCGAACGGAAACCAAACGAATTTGAATAGGTATCCATTGGTTACCACAAGTTTAGAACCAAAAGAATCGGTATCGGAACTAAACCAAACCTAATTTTAATAAGTACCCATTAGTTACCACTTTTTCAAAACCAAAAACCAAAAAACTGAACCGAACCGAACCGAAAAACCAAATGGTCAGGACTAGGTAATCGTTTTGATTCTGTTAAACGAAATTTATTACTCTGAACTGGAAACAAGACAAGAGATCATATTTATTTAATACATAACCTTCAGGAAGACACAGAGGTTTAATTATGAGTTAAAATTAAGATTGAATGAAACTTGTTCTCTCAAATTGTCTTGGAAGATACATCAATCGTATTGGCTTTTATGAAGACAACCAAATAAGGCTCCTCGCTTAGAGCCAAACGCCTAACACCGAGTTCATCCACAAATATACCGACATTACTGCATTGTGGACCTATAGATATATGAGGACAGAACATAAACTTGTAAGCACCAAAATCTCCATATCTCTCAATCTTGAAGAAACTCTTCAACGAATCTTGTCCAAGCCCTTCTGGTTTAGGACCAGCCTCCACAAAGTATTGCTTCCTCTTCTCGTCGAACTCACCAACTCGCCAATAGGTTGATAGGACACAGATTGTGGCTGCAACATCTGTTTCGATGTTGAGGTCCTCTGATTCGGGAACGAACGCACCTCTAGACATCCAGTTTGAGAATTTGACAGGATTTCCCAGCACCATTTCTGAATATTCCTGCATGATATCGAGAGGACATAGTTCACCACCGCGGCCTGCTAGAGTTAGACCACCGCCTCTGCCACGGATGGCAGGGAGAACATAGTAACTGCCACGGAATATGATGTCTCCGTTGATCTCTTCAACCGCACCATAAGAGGTTGCGGCTAGACGGCAGTGAAAGCAAGAACAAAGTAAAACGTAAGATTCATGAGTTTGGTTTTAGTAGTTTTGTGATGATTAGTCTTTGTTTGATAGATGAAGTATATGAGTTGATGTAACTACTTATTTATATATCCCACATTGGTATTAGACTATTAATATTACTATAGTCAATCATGGTAACGACCTGTCAAGTTTACACTCTCAATATTGTATAAAACAAGTCCTATACTTTATTGCAAGTGGCCTTTAGTCCAGTGGCAGGAGTAAGTCCACTAAATGGCAGACACACTTGCACATCCCGGGATCGAGTCCTGCCGCCTGCATTATGCAGAAACTTGGCTAATGGGCCGGCCAGTTGTGGCCCAATATTATTGACAAAAAAAAAAATGAGGCGCAACCATTTTAGCGATCAGTTATTCACCAGACAAGATCCACATTTGCGATCTCGGCTTCACGAGCTCTCTTTATTTATTAGCCTCGTGTTTTAGGAGTTCATATATTATTATTTCTCTCGAAGAAAATGTATCAGATTAGCGGAAGTATCTTTAGAGATTAACAGAAATTTACAACAGGAAAATGAAAAGTTATATCACAACATATGGAAGTGTACCCTAAAATATGTTCTCATTTTCTTATTGGGAAAGTTTCGCAAGCCTTATCTTCAACACATTGGATAATAATGTTAATGTAATACGATATTACTTAATAATCTTGACAACTACACTGAATATTTATAACTTCCATGCATCAATCTTTATTAAATCACCATGAGGATATTGTTGTGTGTATAATAGTATATCTTAGTAACAAGATTATCTTTCTCACAAATTTCTTATGACAACACTTATCCATACATGTATTTTTTCTTTTCTTTTCTTTCTTCTCTTATGTATTCGTAATCATTTGCCAATATCTTCTTCCTTTTCATATAATTTGCGTTTTTTTTAGAATTTTTGACTTTGAAATTTTTACTTTCATATAAGTTTTTTTTTTTTTTTTTAAAAAAATTACTTTCAAATTTTTACTAAAAATGAATTTTTATATGTTTTTTTCCATCAAAATATTTATTAGCTTGAAAGCATAAGATCCACATTTAGTTGATCGAACAAAAACAACGGTATTGAGGAAAAGTGTTCATAATTAAGATGTATCGGACATGTTCGTGCAAGATCATCAGCCACTTTGTTCCCGGAGCGTTGTGTCCAACGCAATTCAACCGACTCAAATTTACTTTGCCAACTCTGAACTTCACTTATCCAGTTGAAAAGACTAAGATTAACTTCTTTCCCCCTAATCAACTTGCACACCTCATGATTGTCACCTTCGAAAATAATTTTCCTATAACCTCGGATCCATGATTGTTGCATTGAAATTAATAAAGCTTGTAATTCTGCTTCCAATGGTGATGTGCAAGGTTGTCCCCGACTTCTGCCCGCGGATATGAAGACACCATTGTTATCCCATATAACCCAAGCAGCACCAGCTGGGTTCATTGATGATTCAAAACGACAATCATAATTGTATTTGATGAAGTCTTGTTTTGGTCGTGTCCACTTTGTCTCAGGTGGCAAGGCCGATAACTGAACCTCTGCATTTATATTATCAAGAACATTAACATGAATCCATTCAGATGAATCACGTATTGCCAATCGGACATCGTCTTGCCAAGCCGTTGCCTTGAATTGAAATAGTAGCTTGCTTCGACTTTTCCAAATCCTCCAGAGTGTCCAAAGTGGAAGCTGTGCAATTGCAGGCATTAACTCCTTGTGTCGAATAGCATTAAGCAGAGCCTCAATCCTTTCTTCAAAGGTAGCAAGGTTGAATATTGATTGGTAGAAAGGCAAGTTAAGGCCCCTCCAAATTGCTTGTGAGTTAGGACAGAGGAAAAATAAATTATCCAGAGTCTCTTCATCATTGCAGCATCTTCTGCATTGTGCATCCGTAATGATTGATCAATCTCGAAGTTCTGATCCAGTAGCTATAGCTCGCGATATTAACCTCCATAAAAAGTGCTTCAACTTTGGTGTTGTTTTCAACTTCTAGACTAAGGATTTGGTATTGGGATCTCCTCTTGATGGTCGTATACCTGAAATATTGTCTTGCACAGCTAGCCAATAACGAGATTTAACCAAATTTTTATATGTTATGTTCTGAACTTTTGCAAATATAACAATTTTTAAATAAAATGAACAAATATTGTTTAAGGAAGATAATGGGGGTCCTTTTTGGAAAAAAAAAAGAGAAGAGAAAGAGAGCTGCGGCGTTTGCGATGTCGATCTTCCTTGCTTGATGTGGGATACGTTTGGCCAGTGTTTATCAATTCTTTGCAGATCGGAGGTCTATGAAGAGAAGAGTTGTCGGCTTCATCAAATAACACATGGATCTATAATAAACAAATCAAATCTGTAATCCGATCTGGTTTTTTGGTTATGTCCTGTGAGATTGAGTTTCAAAAATATGGAGGATCTGTATCCCGATTTTGTATATTGGTTATGTCCTGAGAAAGTGGAATTGCAAAATCTGGTGTATCTTCACCAAATCGCGAAATGGATTATGGAGTGCTGTTTCAGGGATTTCTCATATGAGAATCTGGTTATAATCGGTCAAAATCGAGGATTTTGGGAGATGCAATTATCAAGGTATGATGATTCTTCAAGATTAAAATTTTATGAGGGTTTGATTCTTAGTCGGGATATGGGCAAGAATTGCTTTTATCAAACAAATGCGATTTGCCAAATTTTAAGACCAAATAATTATGATTTATCTAAAACTCAGAATTGGTTTCTAAATAGAGGATCCAAATCAAATCAATTGAGGATTTGTCTTCATAGAATTATTGAGTGCAATACTATTTTCACGGTTATATATGTAAATGGTGTCTTCTATTTACACCTTATGCTGAATATTTTTTCTTCATCAAAAATATATTCTCAACTTTTTTCTTTTCTCTGCACAATGCAAGCTCAAGCTTCAAACATGCATAGGAAGGGGAAAGCGCCAGAGATTGCTAGAGTCAAAATCCCCAGGTTTGATAATTCGGCTATTATCAAGGCTTACGACAAAACGTTGATAGGGAGGTGTATGAATGTAGCTAAGCAGGATGTTGGTCCGTTGCTATTGTTGTTGCCCAAAATCTGGCAAGTCGAAGATCGAGTGGTGGGTTCAAACTTGGGAAGGGGCAAGTTTCAGTTCGACTTTGATCACGAAGAGGATCTAGAAGAGGTTATGAAATCAGAACCCTTTCATTTTGACTATTGGATGCTTTTGATTGTCGGATGGAAACCAGTGGTGGACCTCAATTACCCATCAGAGGTTCGATTCTGGGTCAAAGTGGTGGATATTCCCATTCAGTTTTGGGCTGCTGAAACTTTTTGGCATTAGGACAAACACTAGGGGAAGTATTGGAGTTGGATATTGATCAAGGAATGATCAAAGTGGCTGTGGATGGTTTACAACCTCTTAAGTTCGAAACTATTGCTGAACTTTGGGAAGGTGAGGAGCAAATAATCTTTTTTGAATATCAAAAACTCTTTGGTTTTTGCAGGATTTGTAAAAGCTTGTGTCATGAAGTGGCTAAATGCCCATTGGGAGGCTATAGGGGTGAACCCTCTCTGAGTGGAGTTCGTGATTCTAGGGATCCATTGATGGCCAAGAGCTATAAGTCTGCAACTTCGGTGGGAGTGACTAACCACAGGGATTACCATAGGAATGGTGTTAAAATAGCAAATTCATATCAACGAGCTGGAAATATACATCAGGCACAATCAGGTCATAATCTGGGTAAGTTACATGATGTTTTTTTCATCAGGACTTGAGTTATTAGATGAATACTCTCTCTTGCCAAGTGTTAAAGTTATAAAAAAAATTTCGGTATTGGTAGGTACTCTAATAGAGGTCTCTCGTTCTCTTCCAAAGGGACACGGGAATGTTACCTTACGTCCACGACAGGTTCTGTTTTTGGATATTGAGGACGAAGGAGGCTTACATGGTGGACATGTACTCTCCACAGTTCATGAGGTGTTGGAACCAACGATCAAGGTCGATTCTAGTCATGAACATGTGAATGAGCTGGATCAGGGGATTGGTGAGAAACTTATGGAGGCTGAAGAGGAGCTGGAACGAAGTGGTCATGAGGTGAAGTTGGGTGATGGGGGTGAACAAAGGTTTGACCAGAAGTTGGCAGGTGATACCTCTGAGGTTGCCCCTCATGGAACACGTAAAAATGGTAAGATGGCAGAGGTACTGGTCGGCATCAGTACTAGGAAGAGGAATGTGTTAAAGTTTACATCCCCAAGAAAGAAGTCAATGGGTGTTGTTGCTTCAGGCTCAAGGAATGAGCAATCTTCCAAACCCGAAGAAGACAATTCGGTCTAGAAATTCTGTTTTTTTAATAAAAATTATTTATTTATGAAAGTTTTAAGTTGGAATTGTAAGGGAATTTCAAGTTTTTTAACTATTAAGTTTTTGAGAGAGTTATGGAATAATAATAAACAAGATTATTTGTTTTTATCAGAAACAAAAAGAGAGTTTAATTTTCTCCAAAACATTTAGGCTCATTTTGGTTATTCTAATTTGCTTAAAGTGGAACCCATTGGGTTAAGTGGTGGTTTAGCTTTGTTTTATAATGATGATTTTGGTACAAAGTTAAAATTCAAAAATAAACGAGTCATTGATGTGGAAGCAAAATATAATAATCAAATTATTTTTTTATCTTTCGTTTATGGAGATCTGAATATACAGGGAAGGGAGGAAGTATGGGATGGTTAACAAGGATTGGAATAGTAAGGTCTGATCCTTGGTTTTTAATAGGGGATTTTAATGAGTTAAGAGGTAATCACGAAAAAAAGGAGGGATAGTTAGGAATGTATCATCTTTTGTTTCTTTTAATACTATGTTAAATAATTGTGGCTTACTAGAATTTCCATGTGTGGGTAACATATGGTCATGGAGAGGAGTTCGCCATAATACCATAGTCAGGTGTAAATTGGATAAGGCATATGCAAATGCGAATTGGCAATTACTTTTTTCGTACTCTAGGGTAGTGTACTTAGATATGATCGGATCGGATCACAGACCAATTTTGGCAGAATTGGCTCACAAACAAGTAAGACCATCACGACAGTTTTGTTTTGACAAAAGATGGATAGGTAAACTTGGGCTTCAGGAAGCGGTCATAAGGGGATGGAACAAATCATCACGATTACGAATACCAAGATTAATGGAAAAAATAAAGAGATGTAGAGGAGAGATTTTGGGGTGGCGGAAATATTGTATGCCTTCGAGTAAGGATAAAATTCAGAAGTATCAAAGCTTATTGGAGCAATTTAAAAGTGAGGATCATCGATCAGCTGAAGAAATATCAGATATAACTTCTCAGTTACACCAGGCGTATAAGGAGGAGGAAATTTATTGGAAGCAGAAAAGTAGGAATATGTGGCTTAAGGAGGGAGATCAGAATACAAATTTTTTCCATTCCCAAACTAAAATGAGGCGAGCTAAAAATAAAATATCAGATTTAGAGGATAATTGTGGTAATTGGATATCTGATGAAGAATCAATTGGGCATTTGGTTTCTACTTATTTTGAGCAACTATTTACTTTGAATAATAGGTCCGGTTTCTCGGTAGCCTTAGAGAATATTCCAGTCTCTGTTACGGAGGAAAGGAATGATTTTCTGATGGCCAAAGCTGCTAAAGAGGAAGTTCGAAAAGCTCTTTTTCTTATTAATCCTGGGAAAACACCGGGTCCGGACGGGATGACAGGACTTTTTTACCAAAAATTCTGGTCGATAGTAAAGAAGGATTTGGTTAATTTGGTCAACGATTTCCTCTGTTCAGGACACTTTGATCCATGTCTGAATGAGATGAATATTTGCCTTATTCCTAAGAAAGAAAAACCAACATTACCTTCTGAATTCAGGCCGATTAGTCTATGTAATGTGGGGTATAAAATAATTTTGAAAGTTATGTGTCAACGGCTGCGAAGGTGTTTACCATCAATGATATCAGAAACTTAGTCTGCTTTTGTAGCGGGTAGACTAATTTCTGATAACATAATGTTTGCTCAAGAAATGTTCCATGGGCTAAGGACTAATAAATCTTGTAGAGGGAATTATATGGCAGTGAAAACGGATATGAGTAAGGCATATGATAGGATAGAATGGAAATTCATAGAAAATCTATTTCATAAAATGGGATTCAGGGAAAATTAGATTAAGTGTGTCATGTGGTGTATTCGGTCGGTACGATATTCATTTCTGATCAATGGAAACTCTTATGGAAATTTGGAACCACATAGAGGTTTAAGACAAGGTGATCCTTTATCGCCATACATTTTTATTTTATGCACTGAGGTTTTGATTCATATTATTAAGAAGGCGGAGGCAAATCAGGAACTTACAGGATTAAAAATTGCAAGAGGCAGTCCTCGAGTGTCACATCTTCTCTTTGCAGATGATTCACTTTTTTCTGCCAAGCGAGTGTAGGTCAGGCAGAATCCATATTACGAGTGCTAAAGGTTTATGAGGAAGCATCAGGTCAACAAATAAACTTTCAAAAATTATCAGTTCAGTTTGGACATTCGGTAAAGGCAGAGGATAAGGTGTTTATCCAGAATATTTTGGGAATTTCAACCATTGGGGGATGGGCTCATATTTAGGGCTACCTGAGAGTATGAGTGGTGCAAAAACAAAGATATTTGCATTTGCAAAGGAAAAACTAAACAAGAGAATTTCAAGTTGGTCATCCAAATTGCTATCGAAAGGCAGAAAGGAGATTTTGATAAAATCGGTGTTGACGACAATGCCGACATATGTTATGTCTTGTTACAGATTGCCAAAATCAACAGTTCTTTCTCTAAATAGTGCAATTGCGGATTTCTGGTGGACAAATAATACAAGTTCAGGAGGGATACATTGGAAAAAATGGAAGAAACTTTGCCGTTCTAAAGAGGAAGGTGGTTTGGGATTTCGTTCTATCGAGGAGTTTAATTCAGTTCTATTGGCTAAACAATTATGGATATTAATAGATTTTTCGGATTCTTTATTTACGAGAATTTTTAAGGGTAGATATTTCAAAGATACCACCCCTCTTGATAATTAAGAATTATTTCCCTTCTTATGGATGGCGTAGCATTTGTTCGGCCAGAGCCTTGGTGAGTAAGGGTTTAATAAAACATATAGGAAATGGCAGAACAATATCAGTGTGGAAAGACCCATGGATTATAAACAGAATTCCTAGACCGGCGGTCGGCGCAGGTCAGCTGGTCTATCCTGATATGACGGTGTCACAATTGATTGATTTATCTACTAGGACTTGGAGGGTTCCGATTCTACATTAGTTGTTTGATCAAAGGGATGTCTCTTTAATTTTGGGTATTAAAATCCCTACTAGGGATAAACCTGACTATATGGGATGGTTTTGCAATAAGTCACGGAGATACTCAGTTAGGTCTGGATATAAGATTGAATCGGCATTCACAAATGGTGCGAATACTCGTTATGGACCTTCTGTGGAGGAGATTCAGGCCTAGGGGTGGAAATCGGAGTGCCCACCAAAAATCAAACATTTCGTTTGGCAAATTTTTACAGGCTGTCTTCCAGTGCGTGTCAACTTAAGGAATCGAGGTATTCGGTGTGATATTGAATGTTCCCGTTGTGGCACTGTGGAGGAAACAGTCAATCATGTACTTTTTGAATGTCCACCAACTCTTCAAACCTGGACTCTATCGAACATTCCTTCTGGGATTGGAGTGTTCCCAATGTCATCTGTTTTTTCTAATTTGGATTATCTCTTTTGGAGATTACCGGAAATAGAGGAATTTCACATTTTCCCAGGATCTTTTGGAATATTTGGAAAGCAAGAAATAATAAGGTGTTTAATAATATAGATAAGAATACACTAGATATTCTGCAATCGGCAGAGGATCAGGCGAATGAATAGTTCCAAGTTCAGCAGTAGAGGAAAGAGGAGGAGGATAGGAAGGATTATGTGAGTGACTCAAATGCTTTATGGGAGGAGGTGTCGAGACCTATGGTGAAAGATCCTAGATTTACTGGTTATCGGTGTTTTATTGGTGGCTCTTGGAAGGAATCAGAGCTTTACTCTGGTCTAGGTTGGTATTACTTTGCCGACTCTCCTTGATCTGCCAATATGGGAGCTTGTGGTATCCCTAGATGTTTGTCTCCCCTCCACACAGAATTTGAAGAAATTTTGTGGGCTATGCATTCCCTCATTGCCTTGGGGATTTTAGAAGTCCAATGTGCAACAGATTTTGCAGCGATAATCAAGATGGTGAAGAATCCTGCAGATTGGCCAGTCTTCTCAGCTTTTTTAATGGAGTTTAAATGTCTTCGAGGCCGTTTTGTCAGCTTCTCTCTTTTTCAAGTTCCAAGAGCCATCATTCATAAGGCAGACTGGTTAGCTCGTACTGTCCGTAATTTATCCAAAAATACTTCTTATGTAAACACGTTGCCATCTTCTTGGCTGTCTTGTTTGACTTGAGTATTAAATATATATTTATATGTTGAAAAAAAAATGGGGTCCTTTAGAAATATAATCACACTTTTCTATATAATAAGGATGAGTAATTAAAATGATCTTTAAGTTTTATTTAATTACTAGAATAATCTTTATTTTAAAAAATTAATTAAATATACTTTGAAACGCAAGTGATATTTAATCTAGCGGCAGGTGGTAAGTCCACTAAAGGCAGACGCACTTGCATATTCAGGGATCAAATCATGCCGCCTACATTATACAGGAACTTGGCTAATGGGCCGGTCAGAATATTGACAAAAAAAATACTTTGAAACTCATTTAATACAAAAGTATTTTTATTTTATTTGTTAACCAAAAAAAACAAATTTACAAAAATGTTATTAATGAAATCTACCACAATTGTAGTACAGACAATGTTAGAGTGGTGGTAGATTTATTTCTATATGGTACTAGATAAAACAATGGTCTGAAGGTAGATTTGTTTAGAAACGATGGTAAACTTTCATCGTGTACAATGGCAGATTTGTTTTCGTTTGATGGCAGACTTATTTTAGCTTAGTAATTTGCATAACTAATGATGCGATGGTATATTTATAAATCTAGTAATTGCATACTTATTTTTTGTGTGATAATAGACTTATTTTATGGTGATGTATTTGTGATAGTAGACTTATTCTACGTACAACAAAAAGTTTTTACTTTTTATGGTAAATTTTCTTTTATTTGGCAGTAGATGTATTTTTTGTTAATTTATCTATGACAGTAAACTTATTATACGTAGAAGAGTAGACTATTTTGTTTTTCTTGGTAGATTTTCTTTTTCTGGCTGTAGAACTATTGAGTTGAACTTTTAGTCAAAATATAATGTTGTGATAGACTTAATTGAAATTTGGTAGTAGAATTAATTGGACTTTGGTGGTAGAGTTTGTTGATGGATGGGCCCGATTACAGGATAGTCAAATAACTTGGTACCAAAGCTACATCGTTTTACAATCAGAGTTGTTAGGATTCTTGAAGATTCTTCTCCACTTTTATCTTTACTTTTATTTCACGTCTTCCTTTTCTTAAGTCATTAGGTTTTCCATTTATTTCTTATATAAGGTATTGTTAGCCTCAGTTCTTATTCACCGGAAAACTTCTGCAACTTTTATGTCTTTGAGTTCTTAAAACAAGTCTCCTCATCTCAGTTTGTGAGTTAATTGAATTTGAATATTTGCTTTTTATAAGTATTGTTTCGACGTTATCCTAAATAAAGTTTTATTCAGTTTATATTTGCTTACTCTCAGTTTTTTTCTATCAAAAGTATTAGACCCACTCTTTCCTCGGATACAACTATGTTTAAGACATGAAACAACGGAAACAAGACCCGAGACACAAGAAACTTAGGTGACTATGAAGTCACGGCTCGCAGCCATGAAGAAGATGTTGCTTGCACAAGGAAAGGTGGCGGCTCAAGGTAAATGTTTAGCTTCTCATGAAAATCGAATTGCTGAAAGTGTCAACAAGAGTCTAGCGGACATGATGGAGTTGGTGAAGCGAGTGTTACCTGCACTACTTGCTTCTTTCTTACCGACAGTGGAAACATAGCACACTTCAACCTACAACTAAATTTCTCCGGTTTCTTCAAATAAAATTCTTGTGGTAATGACACAACCTTAACTCCATTCATATGATCTTACGCAGGAGTCACTAGGTTGGGTAAAGTGGAATTTCCACATTTTAACGGAGAGGATATTCGTGATTGGGTATTTAAAGTAGAGGTATTCTTTGAGGTCGATCAAACTCCAGAAAACTTGAAGGTTAGATTAGTTTCCATTCACTTCTATGGTGAAACGGCTACTTGGCATCGATGTTTCATTCAGTCAAATGTTGGTTGTGGTGTATTAAGTAGTTGGAATGCCTACAAGATCATATTGATTGATAGGTTTGAAGATATGATCGATGACCCTATTACCGATTTAAAAATTTTACGAGAGACAAATGGGATTATTGAGTATCATAACAAATTTGAGGTGATCAAGTTAAGACTTGATTTCCCTGAGCACTATATGCTGACCATCTACTTTGCGGGCTTATGGAACGACACTCAAATGCACGCGAGGATGTTCCAACCGCAGATGGTGAGAAAATGTCTCTTATTGGGACGTTTGTTTGAGCAAGCTAATCAACTCCGAAAGGCTTCTTTTTCTTGGTCACAAAACTCTTCTAATTCTGATCAAGGTAAAGAAATCATCAGTTATGGGAAAGAACATGGAACTAAGAAAGAAACTCTCACTGCATGTGATAAATGAAGGAAAAAACTTCAAGCTCTTGACAAATACTTACAGCTGAATTCATGAGTGACAGAAGAGTTAAGGGTATATGCTATCTTTATGATGAAAAGTATACTCTGGAATACTATATTGTCCATAAGAAGGTGCAACGTTTCAACGTGGAGATGGGCAACGATGATTCAGATTTTGCTGAAGGCGAGACTGAAGAGAAGTTGTTTTTCGAACCTAATACTATCACATGTGAGATAGACTACAGGAAAGAGCATCCTCCAAACCATGGTTATTCTCAAAAGCAACGTTGATGAACCTTGAGGACAAGATTCTTTCAAACCAGGAGGATTCGTTACAGGATATTCAAATAACTACTTGGTACCAAAGCTATATCGTTTTAGCATCGGCGTTGTTATGATTCTTGAAGATTCACCTCCAACTTATTTTTTACTTTTTTCACGTTTTCCTTTTCTTAAGCCATTAGGTTTTCCATTTATTTCTTATGTAAGATATTGTTAACCTCAGTTGTTATTCACCAAAAAACTTTTGTAGCTTTTATGTATTTGAGTTCTTAGAACAAGTCTCCTAATCTCAGTTCGTGAGTTACTTGAATCCGAAACTTTTCTTCTTATGAGCACTAGTTCGACGTTATCCTAAATAAAGTTTTATTCAGTTTATATTTATAACACCCGAATTGGCCAGGCGCAGAAAAGAAAATCCGCCATAAAAGAAAGAAGGTCGACAAAATGACCCAAACGTCAGGAAAACAGATCAGTACCAGTCCACTCGTCATAAAAGGAAATAATATCTTCCGAGAAAGAAGAATCAATGCGCTGACCAGTTAAAGAAACAAGACCTCATCAATCAGTGAATATTGATTGACACAATAAAGAAGACGAAGGCGCTGTCTAATCTGGTGGTGATATGGAAATCAGAATATTCCCCAAAAATACGGAGGATAAGCATCTATTAAAACGAGGATCACGAATGAGAAAAGAGATCCACTCATCTATAATCATTTCAGAACAAGTTAGCTCGAGTCCGAAAGAGAGAAAAATCATTCGGTTCTTAACAAATATTTAGATTAAATCCTCTGTATTTATCTATTGAATCCAATAAAAACTATATGATTCTTGATTGTTTGTTTATGCATAAATAAAATTAACTGGACTTTTGTGGTTGACTTTATTTGTCTTTGATGGTAGATTTTCTTTTTTTTTAGTAGTAGACTTATTTATCGTTGGATTATAGTCAACTTTGACGTTGGACATCAGAATTTTTCTCTACTTGATAATAGATTTTATCTCTATATGATGGTAGATTAATTTATTTGCGACTTGCTTCTCGTTTGACAGTAAACTTAGATATAGTTTGATGATAGTCTTATTTTCATTTGACGGTATAATTAATGTGTGAGTAGTTGTAGACTTATATTTCAATTGTTTTTAAGGTTTCATCGACTTGATGGTAGGTTTATTTATTACTAACAATATAGTTACTCAATGCTTTATGGCAACTTATTTTACGACAAGTTAACCTTATTTGGTATTTGACTATAGATTTATTTTGAATCAATGACAGACTTTTATGGCAGACTTATTGTTATTTGGTAGACTTATTATTCGTCAAAAAGGCATATTTGGTATTCGAATGTAGTTTTTTATCAGGTTCATGACATATTTATTCATTGTGTTATGAAGACTTGTTTGTATTTAATGGTAGATTTACTTTGTTCTCAATACGACATATTTGACATGTGAAATTAAATTTTATCAGTTACATATCAGACTTATTCAATGCGTCATGGAGTACATACGTTCATTTGACGGTAGACTTATTTCATGTCAAATAAGATATATTTGGCATTTGGTGGTAGATTTATTTTCATTCAATGAACAAATTTGTCATCGCTTCATGGCAAAAAATTTCATTGCTACTTGGCAAACTTATTGTTATTTGACCACCAAAACGACATATATGACATGTCACCGCATATTTTTAATCAGCTCCATGACAGACTTATTCAATGTGACGTGAGAAATTTATTTGTATTTAACCGTTTACTTATTATTGTCCTCAGTATGACATCTTTGGCATATGGCGGTAGATTTGTTTCAACTCCATGGCAGACTTATTCAATACATCATACTTGATTTTGTCTTCGATATGACATATTTTGCATATGACAAAAATTTTGTTTCAGCTCCATGGCAGACTTATTCAATGCCTCATGACATAATTTTTCAGCTTAGTGGCAGATTTAGTCTAAGTTGATGGTAGACTTTTTAGGTGCTTTGTGGTAGAATTATATCCTTGCAACATCATACTTATTGGTGTGTTAATAGTGGTATGTGGTAGATTTATTGGTTTGTTGTGTTGGTAATGGAAACAGATATCAATCTAAACTTTAAAGCAAACAAGTGTGTATGACTTAGTAATTAAAATCAGTCTTAATTTGGCACTAGAAAGTCTGCAAACATTTAAATTTTACACTAATTCAAATTTCCAAACTTACCAAATGCATGAACCATCATTAGACACTGTAGACAACAAAACTGTTTCAGTTTTTGTGGATTCTAGTTCAGTCACGAGAATGTGTGACATAATTTTTTTATTTATTTTCGCTTAACTAGTTTTGTTTTCCTATATGATGTATACAGTTACAATGGTTTTCTTGATTCCAACACGATTATCGAGATTTTGGATTTCAAAATTTGCAAGTATGCTGCAAGCACTTATTGAAGAGTAATTCCAAATTACAAAGAGTTTGTTGTCGACTACATACTTTTGGTTCATGTTATTATGTATTCAAATAACAATGCGTAGAGCAACAAAACCGTTTTACGTGAGTAGACCCCCTTTTTTTTTTTTTTTTTTTGATAAAGGGCATTCAACAATCATCGATGATAAGGGAAAATAACATCAAGCTGTATATAATATTGAGAAAAATGTCAATTTAATCTTGTATTTACCAAAAATGGTTGATTAAAACTTCAATTTTGGATATGTTTGATTAAAACTTCAATTTTTTGTTAACTTATGAAAAACCCTCAACTTTGAGTTGATTAAGCCAATTTAAGTTTTTGCGAAAATAAAATCAAAATTAACCCTTAACTCGAAAGCCAAATTGGAAATTGGAATTCGGATTTACTTCTTATATTCGTTATGAAGAATCTATAAGCTTGATTTGCTCTTTTCTTTCAAGAATGAGCTCAAATTCGTCGATTTAAAATACTATCTTCAAGACTTTAATCGACGAATTTGAGCTCTTTTTTGAAAGAAAAAAGCAAACCCAGCTTATGGATTCTTCATAACGAAGATAAGAAGTGAATCCAACTTCTAATTTTTAATTTGGCATTCGATTTCAGGCTCGATTTTGATTTTATTTTTGCGAAAAGGTAAATTGGTTTAGTCGACGCAAAGTTGAGGGTTTTTTCAAAAGTCAACAAAAAATTGAAGGTTTAATCAACCATATCCAAAGTTCAAGGTTTAATCAACCATTTTCGGTAAATACAAGGTTAAATTGACATTTTTCTCATATAAAGAACAATAAAGTAAAGAGCAGAAAGTAAAGATGAAGATCAATCTAAAATCATTCCATTAAAACTTAAGCATAATCATCAAAGTACCTTAACCAGCATAAAAGAAAGCAACAAAAAAAATAAAGAGAGTTTTTTCGGCTAAACAACAGATAAAATGATATGATAGTTATTAAAGGATATTTATAGGGTCATTTGCATAACTCTAATGGTCAAACCGACCTAAGTCGGTCAACTAGAAATCTTGCCCTCAAAGTCCTTGCGCGAGCTTGGGAGTTGAGGCCGAGTTTACATGACTTATTTTACCTAGCAGCTGATCCAATCATCCTTAGCTCCATTTTAAGCTCCTTCTTGCACCTTTACCTAGAATAAACTCCAAACTCAAAATGCAAATGCAAAGNAAAATCTATCTAAACGGATGCAAAACTACCTAAAACAAGACTCTAAAACCATCAAAAATCGCACACATCAACTTCCCCAAACTTAGATCTTGCTTGGTGTAACACCCCACTCCCAACTTTGGAGACGGTGTGTTATTAAGTACCAAAAAT
>OVBA01004294.1:0-24026 GCA_900406435.1 Lepidium aucheri | reverse complement strand
ATTATATATTATATATTATATATTATATATTATATATTATATATTATATATAATTTATTATAAAACCATCTAAACCGCCAAAAATCGTTTAGGCCCCACCTAGGCTCTCTAGGTGCTAAGTGGAAGATCACCGCCCACATACTGACTAGCGATATCTTGAGCATTGCTCTGAAACTTAACAGATTTCTGTAACATTTAGGAGAATATAATGCATCATTTATTTCAAACTTTGTTCGTCTTGGCATTGAAAAACAAGCTCTTTCGGAGGTAAACTTTTTATCTTTAGTATTGTGTGCGTTGTAGCACACTATTTTTCATACATATATCTCCATCTTTCTTTTCAACTTTCAACATTTTTTTATTATAAAAGATTCATTAATATAACAAAACCAAAAGGTTTATATTACAATAAAACTATTTTTCAAGTAAAGTGAAAATATTATAAAGCACAATCACGTCATATTATCTTATTCAGGAAAATCTTAATTGTTTTGATTTTCGTTGATATCTTCAGGATAAACAACAAACTTGGCTACACCGATATGTATATCATTATTTATACCATCGAAAGAAAGTCATACTTCATCAGAGATAAAGTTGATTTTACTTTTTTTTATCATTCCGCTTTCGTGATTTCTAATACAGATCAGCCATATATTTTACCTAAAATAAGTACACTCCTAATGTCCTTTCATTCATGCATTTGTAGCAATCATTCTCCTGTTGCTTATTTATCAAATGACCAACTTCATTTCCTTTGGACTTGTTATTATTTTTTCTATTATATAAATTATTTGGACGGGACTTTGTTACTTGTCTACGTCCCATCCATATACATCTCGTCCATGAACACAGTCATTATCTCGACCCTGTCCATGTCCATAATTATTATAACTCGTTGATGCAACATTCATTTCTCTGAATGAAGTTAGTCTATAATGACGAGATTGATGGTTTAACATGATACATTCATTCTATTATGTGATTATCAAAGATATCTCCAAGATCTTTTATATATATACATATATATATATATATTCAAATATTAAACCATCATATATATGTTAAGATAAAAAAATCATGGCATTTTCCTTTTTCTCATCAGAATTTATTTTTTACTTATCGATGGTACTAAAGAACTTCCTATGTATGCTTGCTGCACCTAACCACCTCATATAATTATTTTCAGATATATTGAGGACAATAATATCAGGTTTTTTCAAATTTGACATGATAAATTTATAATATATATTATAAATTTGGTGATAATTCAATTTAAATGTTCAGTTAAATATTATGATAAATATTTTAAAATTTGCATACTAAAAACATAAAATAAAATAAAATAACAATTTAAAATCTTTTGTTTTTTTGACAAAACTTATTTTATCATTCTTTCTATAATATAATGTCTTCCAAAATTCCTTTTGGACATTTGAAAATCTATTATAGGGACATAGTTTACCGTACCGATCGGTTCGTAGAAAGCAACAATTATCATCCCAAAGAATATATATAGCTATGAGGAGCAAATCACCCATACAACACATCGGGCATATTGATCGGTTCGGATAAGGTAGCACCATATCATCCTAAAAATAATATTTAGGTATGAGAACAAATCACTTAGGGGTAGGACCCCTTCTATAATAGTATATAAATAAAACTTACACAAACATTATAACAGTACATAAATTAGATTTAATATTTAGCATATATTTATGGATGTCCAGTCACCCGTTTTAAAGGTATAAGACAACCATTATACAAATTCAAATTTATACTAATCAGGCCGATAATATGTTATAAAACTAATATAATAAATACTAAGATTGGTATAAAAATTTGATTGGCTAACGAGACAGAGTCAAGAAATATTCATAATATTTAATTTTATTTGATTTTGGTATGAATTCTAACTATTACATAAGATTATATATAAGGAGTACATAAATGAAGTTTGATTGACGTGGGACAATTCTAAGCACGTTATTGTGCTGTTAAGCTTAATATGTGTCTTCTCATAACACATTATCAATTTTTAAGACATGGACTTCGAAATGAATATTTGTTCCTTTAAATTTAGAATGTTTACACTCAAAAGAAAAAGATAAAGTTCACCATTAATCTTTCCAACATTAAAAAAAACATTATTTCTCTTAAAATTTTCTCTCTTTTCTCTTTTGTAAGTAACTATTTTCCAACATCGATCTATTTTCTTAGTGGCTTGGTCGTCTCACTACCATCAAAAAGGTTTCTCTCATCCGTCTCCTCCTTTTTCCTGTCCGCAGCTCGCTTTTATCCCACTGACGTGCTCTGTAACTTGGCATAAGATCTCTCTGGTCTTCCACCTCCATGTCATCTATGTTGTGTTCTACACTGGTTTGATGGTCTACATAGATTTTCAACTTGATTGCTTGAAGATTGCACAGTGAAATATTAACATCGGAGCTGCTACATCATTTCGGCTCGTCAGATGTTGTACGATTTGATTCATCGGAATTACAAATTGGACTCGCTGGAGGTGTAGTTTCTCCCAACCATTGTGATTAGTTGCCGGAGTTATTGAAGGTAGGAAATCATTCATCTGCATAGTCGTTGGAGGACTGGTGGAATTTTGCTCGATTTGATGTCGTTGTTGCGAGAATCTTTGTTGATGAAGTTATCGCCAGATTGATGGGTGACTGGGATCGGAGGAGATGGCTCCTTCAATATGCTTATAGTTAAGTTTTATTTTGTGCCCAACTAAGTTGGTTTAGTTTAGTTATATTTTGTTAGAAAGTGACTAACTAATTTTCGCTTGGTTACTTCCCGAGGTTGAGTTTTATTTCCTTATTGGGTTCGTTATGAGGTTTTATTGCGACTTCAGCAAGTCTCTTGTCATCTAAAAACTGATTTCTTTGGTTCTGCTATTTTTGAAAGATATTGAGTTTAACCTCCTTCTGTTTTAATAGCTTTCGTTCATCAATCTTGAGATACACTTTTTCCCTATAGGAGGTTTTGTCGTCCATTATGTTTTAGTTGCTTTGCAGAGACATTGTACTTCTTGATTTGGAATAGTAATTTTCGAGATTAATATTTCTTTTTTTCTAAACTATTTCTGGTTCTAGTATGATATAGATCTCTCCTCTTTTGGAATTACATCATGGGGATTTATTGGTTTTCACTAGTTCCTACTTCTTTTGTTTCTTAAACATATCTTTTGGAGAATTCCTGTGATTTCTTGTATCTTTTTGATTTAATAATAAATGAGAAAAAAGAATCTTCCCAACATAAAACATTCCAAGTATGTTAAGTAGACTCGACTTGCCAAGAAGCAGGTGGCCCAGTTGGCTTGTCTCTGATCTAGCTAGGCACCAGGTGGGGGGTTCAAATCCCACCAGTTCCAGTGGGAGCAATTTGGCTATGGATCGGACCTTTGTCGATCCCACTAATAAAATGAGTANCCCAAAAAAAAAAAAAAAAAAAAAAAAAAAAAAAAATTAAAAAAAAAAAAAAAAAAATAGACTCGACTTTATCTTTTGTTTTGCTTGTATATAATTTGTTTCACACCTATCATTTTTAGTTTTAGCTATCATCACTTCCTCATAAAATCTTATTTCGTATACTTTATATATATAGACATCAGTCCAAGAGACACTATATTAACCAGACAAACAATAATACTTTAAGAAAAAAGGACAAAAGAAAACCATAATTTTTTTGTTATGAATTAACTGGTAATTTGTAAATCAAACAAAATTCACTCGTAATTTTGTATCAACAAAGTAGAATAATTTTATTCATAAAATTCATAAAATTTAGGTGATTTTTACACACATATGTGCGGACATAAATTTTGTTATTTTAAATAATTTTATTTCATATATAAAGAATTAGATATAGTTTGTATAATGTAAAGTTTGTTAGGTACAAGTAAAATAACATAATTTTGAGAAATCTAATATATTAGATCATTGTTTTCAACTGGATTTACATTGAACAAATATTTTAAAAAACTTTTTACATTGAATTTTGTTTTCTATAACATGTTAGTTCTAACATTTCAAAATGGAATTCAAATCTTTCCAGAATATTTTTTTATTATTTATTAACATATGACATAGATATATAAACAAATATTTGAATATTTTTTATATTTTTTGAAAAATAATACAAAACATAAATATTTCAATTCTCTTATAACATGAATATTTGTATCATGCAACTACTTGATATAAATAACAATAGATAGTATGTAAACATTTTTTAAAACTTTACTTTTAATTTATTTTGTTACAAAAGTGTTTTCTTTTAATTTATTTGACTTTTAGTTCTCATTTTCTTTTTCAAAAAACTTGAAGTTGAAATCAAAGTATGAATAGTAATTTAAAAACTATAGAATTTTTGAATGGTTTACATACAAGTTTATAATATTATTTTTTTATCGACAAAATTATTTTATATTATTTAATTGATATCCACAGTCTCATATTTGCATTTTGATTTTTTTATTGGCTCTGATTGGTAATCGCCTAATGATGTAAAGTAATGTGATTATATCAAAGTTTTTTCAATCAGCATAACGTGTGTAATGGCGTAATGTAATGCCATTCTACCATTCTTTCTGTCTAAAAATTTACAAAGAAAAATATTATAAAATAACCAAGTTTTTGTTGCTTTTTTGCCTAATAATAATAATAATAAAATATATTTTTCCTAATATTTACATGCAACCGATAACACTATTATGATGCAAAAAAATCTATCACGCGCAATTAAATACAACTACCACCAATTTATTAGAGTTTATTTTCAACACCATCTTTAAATTTTCATTAATACAAACAAAGACTTTTTTAAACTACAGATACACTATATACGTAATATATTCAAAACAACAATTTATTACAATACAATCAATAATAATTTTACAATTTTATTAAATACCATTAATATTTACATAATCTATAAATATGAGTTTAAATTATAATAATTATTGTTTAGTCAACTTCATGCAACCAATATCTATTTTGAAATTATATTAATAATAGAGAATAATTGTCTCTACATATTTACCTAACCAATGAATGAATTTACAACTACCAACTACTAATAGTTAACCAAGGATCAAGATAATTTTCCAGAGGCAGAATCTTATTTTTCAAGATTATTTTCATCCACTGGTTCAACAATATACATAGAATCTCTTAGTTGGATTAATTCTTTGGTATCTGAGGAAGATAATCGTCTTTTATTAGCACTGCCTACAGAGGAGGAAGTTAGGAAAGTCTTATTTATGATAGATTCTGGGAAATTTCCAGACTCTAATGGGATGAAAGTTTTATTTTTTCAAAAATCTTGGGAGGTTATTAAGATTGATCTACTACATCTTCTTAATAACTTTTTTCAGAATGGTCGGTTTGATGATAATTTGAATAAAACAAATATTTATCTTATTTTCTAGATTGCATGGCCCATAAAAATATTAGAATTTAGGCCTATAAGTTTACGTAATATGGGATATAAGATAATCTCAAAGATTATTTGTCTCAAGTTAAAAAAGGTTTTACCCAATCTAATTTCAGAAACTCAATCCGCATTTGTCTCTGTACGGTTGATTTTTGATAATATTTTGATAACACAGGAAATGTTCTATGCACTAAGAATAAACAAGGTTGTCAAAGGCATGTTTATGGCTATTAAAACAGACATGAGCAAGGCTTATGAGAGAGTTGAGTGTGAGTTTATGGAAAATTTACTTCAGCGATTTGGTTTTAATGACCATTGGATTTGATGTGTAATGCATTGTATTAAGTCTGTTAAATACTCGGTTCTAGTTAAAGGCTTTCCTCAAGGAAAAATTATCCCAAAAAGAGGGCTCCATCAGGGAGATCCTTTATCGCCGTATCTGTTCATCTTATGTACTGAAGTGTTGATTTTTCTTTTGCAAAAAGCAAAATCAGAGAACAAGATTAATGGTATTGCTATAGGTAGAGCGAGTCCTAAGGTCTCTCATCATTTATTTGCAGATGATAGTTTTTTTGTAAGGCTACTCAAGAGGAGGTTCTTACAACTAAACAGATCCTTTATGACTATGAAAAAATTCTGGCCAATAGATTATTTTTGAGAAGTCTTCTATACGATTTGGTCACTCTGTGTTGGAGAAGAATAAGTGTCTTATTCATAGGATCCTGGGTATTCAGAATCTGGGAGGTATGGGAACATACTTAAGCCTTCCAGAACGCTTAGGTGGAGCTAAGACAAAGGTTTTTCCCTTTGTGCAACAGAAACTTATGGAAAGGATAAATAGTTGGACATCAATATTTTTATCTAAGGGAGGTAAAGAAGTTGTTATTAAGGCAAGTTTAACTGCATTATCAACATATATCATGTTTTGTTTCCGTCTACCAAAATTAGTGATATTGAAATTGAATACAGCTATCTCTAATTTCTGGTGGAGTAATTCGGAAACCTCGAAAGGGATTCATTGGTTAAAATGGAAGAAACTATGCAAATCTAAGTGTTTTGGAGGACTAGGTTTCAGGGCTCTAGAGAAATTTAATATTGCACTACTTTCTAAGCAGTTATGGCGGTTATTAGATTTCCCTCATTCTCTATTTGCTAGAGTTTTTAAGGGACGTTATTATAAGAATAGTAGTCCAATAGATGAAACTAGAATAATTTCCTATTTTATGGCTGGAGAAGTATTATTTCTGCAAGGGCATGGGTTAGTAAAGGGATTATAAGAAGGATTGATGATGGTCATTCTACCTCATTTTGGCATTATCCATGGATTCTTGATGTTGTTCCAAGACTAGAAAGGGGAATTGAACATTGGCTCTTCCGTCTCTAACAGTTGATCAATTTATTGATCCAAATACCAGGTCTTGAAAAGAAATCCCTTTGAGACAATTCTTAGTCCGGAAGGATGTAAAACTAGTTTTAGGTATTCACATTTCACGATTTCAGCGCTCTAATTTGGGAATGGTATTTTTCTAAATCAGGATGTTACACAATAAAATCAGGCTATAAGATTGAATAGTCAAATTCGTTAAGTGTTGTGGGATCAATGGATCCAAATTTAGAGACATTACAAATACAAGCTTGGAAGTTGAAGTTCCAGCAAAGATTAAAAATTTTGTTTGGCATGTGCTTTCAGGTTGAGTGGCAGTAAAAGATAAGTTAAGAAGTAGAGGAATTAATTGTGATAATTCTTGTGTTCGATGTGGAGCTGATGGGGAATCGATAAACCATGTATTATTTGAATGCCCTCTAGCAATTCGGACTTGGGCTTTATCAAATATACCATCAGCCATTAATTGCTTCTATGGCCCTTCTGTGTGGAAAATGTTGATTATTTATTCTAGAGATTATAGAACCGTTCTGATAAATTGGTGTTTCTATGAATTTTATGGCATATTTGGAAGGCAAGAAATGAAAAGTTGTTCACCAATTTTGATAAGGAACCTAGGGACATTCTTAGACAAGTTGAGTTAGATGCGGCAGAATAGTTTCAAGCTAATAAAAAACTGGAACCTTCCTCACTTATTGGTCAAGTGGATTCGTCCATTTGTTGGGATGGAGTGGCTCGCCCATTGGTGTCCGACCATACCTTCACTGGTTCTCAGTGTTTTGTGGATGGAGCTTAGCGTGATTCAGATTCTTACTCTGGGATTGGTTGGGTTTGTTTCCCAGACTCAGTGCAAGGTGTTTGTGAAGGGGCTAGGTCAATCCTGAGGAGTCTATCAGCGCTGCATTCAGAAGTAGAACGGCCTTATGGGCAATGCAATGCCTTATCTCTCTTAATTTTTTGGAGGTTGATCTTGTGACGGATAGCTAAGATGTCTTGAAGATGGTTTCCAACCGTGACGACTGGCGTGCTTTCTCCTCTTTACTAGAAGATTATTCCAGGCTGAACAGTTTAGAAGTTTTCTCTCCATGTAATTCCTCGATCTTTAAATCATAAAGCTAACTTCTTTGCTCGTAGTTTTAGAGAGTGAGCTTATGTTTATAGTTTCATTGTAACTTTCAGATCAACCTTTCCTTTTATAATAAAGTATTATGTTGACAAAAAAAAAAAATTACTAATAGTTAATGGACTGCAACCAATAACCATTCACCCACATCTATAGAGCAACCCTAAACTTCATTTGTCTCAAACACTTCAAACAAAAGCATATCCACCACACACAAAAATCAAAACACTTCAAAAATCTCTTGTTATGGATTCTCTACCAACAACACCATCTCTCTCTCTAACACTTCAAGGACCCGAGAGGTATAATACTATATCATAAAATATAAACTTATATTATTATATTATTGCATGTATGTTATTATAATCAACTGCTCCACTCATATTTTATGTATATTACTAATCGAAACAACGGCTCCAAGTATGCAATAACAACTTATAGTATTATATCATTTCATGTATGTACTTTGATATATTGTTATTATACACTTACGTATCTCTGAATTATTGTTATAATTTTACATATTGTTTTTAAATTATTTTAATGTATCAAATATTGTAGTCTATAACCACGGATCACATGCATCAAGTATGGCTAGAGATATATGATTGTGAGTTCAAATTAGATGGTTACACACATTTTCATACTAAAAAAGGGTAAAAAAAGACTAGTTACTGAGTTTATGAAAAAATTGGTAAACTTTTTGACTACAAGAAAATAAAAAGTAACTATGGCTACGAGCGGAAATGTTATGCAACTTATATGAAGCTAAAAAATCGTACTGGTGTGACTACCAAACCAAAAAGTGGTGAATTGATATGCCTGAAATGTGGGGAAATAATGTATTAAGGTATTTGATTTAACTTAAATTGATACATTTACTATATTTTGTTTAATAAGCAATGCCTACAATTGTTAAACTACTTTTTTGTATACATCAGGTTAACATGAAATGCATGAAGCATTGCGTATCAAAGAAACATCTTACTCTATATCTAGATCTCATGCACAGTGTGTTCAGAAATTTCAAAACTGGTAGTGAACCTGCACAATCACCAAGTCTAAGTCGACTAAGTCGACAAACTGTGAATCTAAACGAGACAGAAGGACCCAATCCAGACACTCTTATAAGTGAAGAAGATGTTACGGCAAACATCACCCAAACCCAAGGTGTAACACCAACACCTAACAACGCAGAAAATTTTTATGCATGTGCAAGGCAACTTCGGCGAAGATCTACTATCGAAAGTGTGATCGAAAATAGTGGAAATTCTATTACGGAGTATAGTGAACGACATGGAGCTATACTTTTGTATCAAGATGCTATTAAGACTCTTAAAAATCTTGATAGACTTTTAAGAAGTGCTTACAGATTCAGACACTTTAAAAAAAATTGAGTTCTTTAATTCCAAAATTAGAATATAATTTTTTGTATAAAAATGTGACTTAATCAGTTTAGAAAAAAATGCCTAAATCTATAAGTATTTCTTGAAAGTGCTTTTTCCAAATATCAAAACAGAACAAATGCATAAATCTGTTTTTTTTTTTTTTAAGAGACCATGTTACAATTGGTTGATCGCTCTTTGATTTATCCTGAAGAGGAAGGATGTAAAGAACTAATTTAGCATTTTATATTATAATTAAGATTTGTTATAATAAATTTAAAGTAAAAAGAAAAAACAAAGTATAAATGAAAAATAAGGAGTAATTCATGATATCAATGTATGTGTTATGTGTATGGAACTCGAGGCTTCTTCTAAAAGTATTTTCATCCACACATACATTTTAAGTTGAAAACAAAAAGTATTTAGAGCATGTTTAATAAGTGAGACTACAAGAATATCGTATAATTAAAATAAATAAAAAATAATAATAAAGGAAGAGAAAGATTGAAACAGGTCTCTTATAGAAAAGATTTTAAAAACGATCTCTTAAATAATAAAAGACTCTAGATACATATGACTTTTTTTCATCGGCTCATTTATTTAAATAAATCCACTCATTATCTCGTACCTTTTAAGGCATGTGGCTATGAAATGAAGACATCCCGTGTTACTTTGATTCCTCACAGTTTACTCTTCACACCACTAATCTTTGCCACGTAAAATATTTTTGTAAGCATATTTTGTATTTTCTTCTTTACCTTTTGTTTTGCTTTTATATAATTTGTTTTCATAATGACTACATCTATCATTTTTAGTTTTGGTCATGACTTCGAGGTAATAGTTTTTTTTTAACGAGGTAATAGGTTATTCTAAAGACAACTTATATAAAAATTATCAAAAGAAATAAAAGACACAAGATAAACATGTTTTGTGAACTATAAGTTAATACAAGCACCCTATTAAATTATCAAAAGAAAGAAAAAACACAAGATAATACTTGTGAATATTATTTCATAATATTATTTCAAGATACACAAATACTGACTTAATATTATTGTTAATCAACTTACTGTCTTTTATTTCATAATATTATGAGTTAATACAAGATAATCAAGTTGATTAACAATAATATTATGCTGTTTTTAATTTAAAAATTAAATTCAAAATTTCATTATTATTTTTGTATGATTCAATAAATTAGTGTGTTATTGTTTTGGTAAAATTTGTTTATTTAAGTTGTTGAATATGTTGTTTTAAGGTTATGAATTTTAACACATAATATTTGTTAAAACTGTAGCATAATAATTATTTAAATTCACTACTTGAATTCCAAATCTAAAACTCATTTTTCTTGTTTTTTTCTTAATTCCTTTTTCAAATGTTTTCATCTGTCACTTCTTTTTCAGCTATAACCTGAAATACAATTTCTATCTATAGTCACATCCATTTATATTAAAATATATCATTAATTTTATAATCTAATATATGTATATATATATATATATATATCCCACATAAGCAAACTTTTCTAAATTTTGAACTTTGTTACTTTTAATTCTTCATTTTTTCTTATTCTCTAACAACTACAAAAATATAAAATTTTCAATCGTAACCATTTGATACTATATCAATTTTGTTTTCAACAATCTTGATTCACTACTATGACACAATTTATATAAAAAATGTTTATTCTCTCTTTATCAAAGTAATTAATATTTCAATCTCATTGTTTAGTCTATGATATTATTCATTGCTAAATTATAAGAAGTTATAGTGATGAATTATCACTAATATGTATATTAATTAAAGATGATGATGTGGCATTATAAGAACAGACTCTATTTTACTTTATATATATATATATATATATATATTCGTAATAGTAAATATAAAATTTAAAACTCATATATATCCATATCTAGAGGATTTCAAGACATTTAGGCATTTAGTGTTTGTTTTTTTGGTTAATTTAATTCTTTGTGTTTTGAATTATAGAATAGGTTTTCTTGTTTGTAATAGTAGAAAATTTGTTCGGGATGTTTCTTATGTAGACATAATTCTTCTTTAACTTATTAATAATTGTCCAAAAAATTAAACTCAAATAAAGAGCCCGCAAAATGCTAAAAAAGCAGCATTTATCTTTCAATAGATGGATTAACATACCATCTAGGATTATATATGCGCTATTGCGCGGAATATTTGAATATTCTTTTTTAAAAATAAAAAATTTTGAAAGTTCTATCAATAATTTTTTGTATTTGTTTAATTATGTATTAGAAAATATAAATAAGAATACAATCTGGTTAGAAAATATTGATAATTTTGTTCCTTTATGTATTTGAATATATTTCTTTGTGAATGATTGAAAATTATTGATATTTAAATTCAATGATCAGGTTTAAAACTTATATTTCCGGTCCAAATCATGGACTAGTTTAACATATGTTTTTTTGAAAATTATACCCTCTGAATATTTATTGTGAACAGAATAAGC
Organism: Lepidium aucheri; assembly: GCA_900406435.1. Classification (NCBI taxonomy): domain Eukaryota; kingdom Viridiplantae; phylum Streptophyta; class Magnoliopsida; order Brassicales; family Brassicaceae; genus Lepidium; species Lepidium aucheri. Next base: position 12,189 of record OVBA01004294.1, on the reverse strand, counting down.
AAGTTTATCCCTGAGCATAAAATCCAAAATCCGAACCAAAATTAACCCAAATTAGAGGAACCAAATCCAAACCGAACTAAATTTATGTACCAAAAAAACTGAATTTAAACCCGAACTAGAACCAAATGGCTAGCCGATATAATTTTATTAAAATTTTAGTTTTTTAAAGTTTTTCTTTTTGATCTTTATTAGTTGTGAATGTTCATATAAAAATACTCAAATGCAAATTGGATTCATAACGAACCAAATCCGATACAAAAAAAAATACCCGAATGATCAAAAAAAGTACAGGAACCAAACCCGACAAAATAACATAATGGATCCTAATTCTATATACTCGAAAAACTGAATCCAAACCAAAATCAGAACTGAATTTGTACATGATATAGTTTTATTAAATTATAGTTTTTAGAGTTATTTCTATTAAATTTTTATCAATTAAGAGGTTTTATATATATATATATATATAAATTTATAAAGAAACCCACTTTTAAGCCTACTTTTAAAGACAGTTACAAACTATATGTTAACTTAATCTTATAGTTTATAACATGTTCAAAACAAAAGTGTCTCGCTTTAATATATAAGATACTTTTCTTGGTCGGTAAAAAGAGCAAGCCCCTAAAATGTTGAATTCCAAAAAGTAATTACAAACAAATTAGTCTAGAACGTGTCACCACGTCATTTTCATCAAGAAAAATTGATTGACAAACATCTCGGTGAAAATCAAAGAATGAAAACCTATAGCCAAATCAAAAGCATAATTCGACCAGTCATCTACAAGACAGTTTGTCTCTCGATAAATATGTGAGATTTAAACAATCTAATCTCTCGTAATGAAGGTATGGCACGGATGTACCAGGAAGAACAATGGGTGAAGATTACTTGTTCCCAAAGTAAAAAAAGAACCACCATAATATCAGAATCCACCTCTAACTCGAGGCGATGTGTTCCTCTCTCCCAAGCAATCACTAAGCCATATGGTAGATTCACCATAGTTCCGCTAAAGAAACTATACAAATCCTAAATTTAGTGCAAAATCCCCCACACCAATTACCATCTGAGTCACATTGAACACCTCTCGCCGTAACCAAACATCTGTATTGAGCTTGAACCAGTCTGAATTCGCCCTCAACTAACCCACTAGTTGGATTACCTCACTCGTTACTTGTCGTTAACACGTCTCTTATTCATACGCTTCAGTAACACCCTTACTAATATCTCGGATCAACTGCAAACGATCATGGCATTTCATTTGTGAACCAAACACATTGGCACACATCCACTTCCAACTCCAACAAATTCTCATAGCAAATAATGTTGACCATAGACCCAGCTCACTTACCGAATCATCACCTAAGTTTGTATACAGCCACTGAAGGAGCAATTGAGAGAAAAAATAGACATTTTTTACTTCTAAGAACAAGCTTTAGCCAAATCATATACATTTGTTAACAGTCACATACAATATATGGTGCAGCATGGAACCAAGGTTAACCATAATTTCTTCCGCAGGCTTTGCCTCTCTGATAGGCATTTTATTTTGTGTATTTTTTGAATCATTAGAAGCCTTTTGGCTGATTTTTTATTTTATTTTTAGGGTCCATTCGTGATCTAATTTTTGGTAAAAATAATTAACCATGTGGTTAATTATTTCTCCTATTAATAGATCTTATCAAAATCTTAAAAGCTAATTTTGATTAACCCATCATAATTTAGAAAATCTTATTCACTTAAGGCTTAGTTTTTTCAATCTTTTTTTGGATTAAAATAAGATTCATGGTCCACTATTGTCATTAGGGTTTCCACCAGAATCCCTGTATATTTCTTTTAATTCTTATCACTAAAATGAGAGAGATTAAAAAAGAAATCAAAAATCCTAGCCTTGTGCCACCGAGAGAGGATCTCGAAATCCTAGCCGTCATTGAGCCTAGCTCCTACGGTTGGTTATCATCCAGTATGAACCTCAAGTTCTACATTGAGAAGCAAATCTCACCATATCTGCATGTATAGTGCGCCTATCCTTGTGTCTCCACCACACCAACATCCCACCATCACCAACTTCATTCACAAACATCATTGTCTTCATGTTTTAAGTCTGATAACTTTCCGGTAGTGGAGCTGATAAGGGCTGACCAACCTCCAAAGTTGCAGGGCGCGCGAAAGCAGCATCTCTTTGTCTATTAGTACCATCATCCATCATGAGTCATTTTCGCGAACTCGATAATTTGATATCACCTCATATTGTGCCAAAGATAAGCCACATGATAGTTTGGATGAATTAAGTTGAGACTTGGATCTTAAAAAGTTTGTGCTTTTTTATATATGGGTTTTCTTCTCTGTAAGCCCACCACGCGACCGGATAACACTTCTTGCTAGTTTCCATAGTCTTCACAAATTTAAAATCCACATTTTTCCTTATCTTCATCCAAATATCTTTATCCTCCTTATTTTTCTCTTCAAAAATAACAACCTTCCTTAAATCTGCTGATATTAAATCTGTCTCAATATTCTCAAAGTGATCTATTGTTGAAATTGAAGATTGGTTCGAGTTAACTGGTAACTCACGGATAATCTGGTTTGGAGAAACATCTAATGTGTTTTCTGTACACCGGAGCACCTTGTTTTCCATTTTTCCTTCAACCTCTTTTAACCACTGTAAACTCCTTCACTTGAGTGTAGGTAGCGCCATTTGTGAAAAAGCCCTATTCTGTTTGGCCATAGATTCATTAGAGACAACCCTTTTCTGCTCCTCGGCCATCTTCTCACGAGGAACGTGTGGGCAGAAGTGAATACTATGACCATACATACTACAATGAGAGCATATGTTTATTAGTCCTTCATACAAAACAACATAGCGGTCCTTGTTTAGCAAAATAAAGCCCTTTAAATGTTGAGAGTGAATAATGTCTATGCAAACCCTTGCAAATCTTTCTCGATCAAACCAGAGGATTGTCTCATCAACACAGTTTGGAGTTCCAGAGCCACTAGAAATCCCCATCAAAATAGCAATATGATACAAATACTAGCAATTGACCAATACGAATCCAGATTAAAGTTGTTTGAATCTCATGATAAAGGGGATCAAACATTGAAGTCCATGCTTGTGTTAGAAGGCATCACCCAAAATCCCTCAATTGTCCCCCAGTTAAAGTAGAAAGATAGTATCCTTTAGTCCCAAAACGGACCATAAAAAAGTTTCTTGGTAAATCAATCACCTTCAATAATCACAAAGTTCCCAAAGTTTCTTAGTCATCACTGCAATGCTAATACTGCGTCACAAAAACTTGACAATCATGCAATTATCCCACAAGGCATTCATTGACTTCAAGATAGCCTTATCCACGGTGACTTCAACTTCACCACTCATTCATTTTGGACATGTAACTTGCAGCCTAGACTTCACAAATTCATCCAAAATTCAAGACACTGGAATTGAACCTCTACCCACACTTGAACCCTACATTTTCCTTGCCCAAGAAGAAGGAGGGTTCGGATTTTGCAGTCGATTATGATCACGAGCATCAAGCATCATGGTGTCGGTCGCACTTTTCTCCAAAACCCTAATTGGACACTCAACCATCAATCTTTCTTTTGTGGTTTTAATATATAAGATACTTTAATGACTCTAATAGTGAGTAAGTATTTTGGAAAATACTTTCTCTCAACCAAAGTTATAACTAAATCACTAATAGTTAAGAAAAATTAACCAACAAATTGGGGAATCAAAGGAATAATACTAAACACACCTCTTTTTAAGTCAGTATACAAATTTTCTCTATCACACAATTTTTTTTACTATTTCCCTGTTTATGAATCCAATGAAGTGGAATTCGAGATTGTATTTACATTAATATTTTGAAACGATCAAAGTGCTTGATGAATAAGCTTGTGTTTATCAGAATATAATTATTTTTTCCTAAGATATATGCATAGATCATTACTTATATACTTTTTATCACAATTACACATATATTTTTTTGTCAAACCACAATTACACACATATAATTATTTAAATTTCTTAATAATAAGGTTGATCACTATACCTTTTAACAGAAAAGAAATTGACCACCATTAATCTATGTAAAGATCTGTTTGATTATCTTTAAGCTTTAACTTGAAAGAATGCAGAAAATAAAGATACAAGAGATTTTACGAGTTCAAACACATCGTTTACATGTCTCTGATTCATAAACTTAAGTAACACCCTTACAAATATCTCGAATCAATTGCAAATGATCACGGCATTTCATTTGTGAAACAAACACATTTGTACACCTCCACTTCCAACTCCTGCAAATTCTCATAGCAAATAATATTGACCACGGACCCACCACACTTACCGAATCATCATCTAAGTTTGTATACAGCCACTCAAAGAGAAATTGAGAGAAGAGTAGACTTTGTTTACTTCTAAGAACAAGATTTAGCCAAATCCTATACATTGCTTAACAGTCGCATACAATATATGGTGCAGTGTGGCACCAGAGTTAGCCCTAATTTCTTACGCAGGCCTTGCCTCTCTGATAGACATTTTATTTTGTGTATTTTTTGAACCATCAGAAGCTTTTTGGCCTATTTTGGTTTTTAATTTTTAGGGCCCATCCGTGACCTAATTTTTTTTTAAAATAGTTAACCATGTGGTTAATTATTTCTCCTATTGGTGGATATTATCCATATCTTAAAAACTAATTTTGATTAGCCCATCATAATTTTGAAAGCCTTATTCACTTAAGGCTTAGTTTTTTCTTTTTTCTTTTTGGATTAAGATAAGGTTCATGGCCCACTATTGTAATTAGGGTTTCCACCAGAATCTCTATTCATTTGTTTTAGTTCTTATCAATAAAATCAGAGAGATTCAAAAAGAAACCAAAACCCTAGCCTTGTGCCAATGAGAGAGGATCTTGAAATCCTAGCCGTCATTAAACCTAGTTCCCACGGTTGATTGAGTTCCAGTGTGAACCTCAAGTTCTACATTGAGAAGCAGATCTCACCATATCTGCATGTATAGCGTGCCTATCTTTGTGTCTCCACCACACCAAAGTGGTATCAGATCCAACGTTCTAGCCTTCCTAGCCAAAATATTCCTATTTCGATTTAGAATATTTCCGAAAATCTTGCAAGAATCTTTTAGATAACATCAAATCTAAAACAAAATGTAACATTTTCTATTTTCAATACAGTTTTAACCGCTTCTGTGACTTATAAATAGAAGAAGAAGCCATACACATATAGACACAAGCAATACAAAGCAATTGAGCTTTCTTACGCCCATTCTCCTTATTTCCTTTGAAAAGAACAGAATTCTTCCCTCTAAAACTTCTAACTTAAATTTAGAAACTTTTGTGTCAAATCCTACTAGAATACTAAACACACATCTTTTTAAGTCAGTATACAAATATTCTCAATCACACAATTATTTTTTACTATTTCCCCATTTATGAATCCGATGAAGTGAAATTCGAGATTGTATTTATATTAATAGTTGAAACGATCAAAGTGCTGGATGCACAAGCTTGTGTTTATCATAATATAATTATTTTTTCCTAAGATATATGCATAGATCATTACTTATATATTTTATCACAATTACACACATATATTTTTTTTGTCAAACCCAAATTACACACATATCTTATATACTTAAGTGGGTGACACTTTCATTTTGGCCGTGTTATAAACTATAGGATAAAATTAACATATGCCTTGTAACAACCCTTAAAGTAGATTAAGGTGGTTTTGGTTATAAATTTATATAAACACATATAAATTAAGAAATATATAAAAGAAAAAAAAAGTAAAGGATAAAATTTAATAAATATATTGGGTATAAATTTTTTGTTTCGGGTTTGGATTTGGTTTTCCGGGTACATATATGTAGGACTCATTATGGTATTTTGTCGAGTTCGGTTCCTTTACTTCAATATTGTTTTTCTTTTGATTTAAAACTTATTCGGGTATTTTTAGTTTTTGGACAGAGTTTGGTTTAATATAAATCGAGTTTGTATTTAGATACTTTTATATAAAAATTCAAAACTGAAAAATATTTAATAGAAAAACTCTAAAAAGCTACAATTTGATTATTAATTTGGTTCCGATTTGAATTTCGTTCGGGTTTTTAGATATATAGATTTAGAACTCATTAGGATATTTTGTTGGGTTCGATTCCTTTAATTCGGATTGATTTTGGTTTGTATTTTGGACCTTTAAAACAACATCTAGAAAATAATATTCAAAATATCAATATAAGTCTAAAAATCTAAATTAACACAATTGAAAAATTAATCAAATCTCACGCTATAGCATGGCTATAATCCTAGTACTTATTTAAATTGCTTAACAACAAGGTTGATCACTATACCTTTTAACAAAAAAGAAATAGATCACCATTAATCCATGTAAAGATCCGATTGATTATCTTTGAGGTTTAACTTGAAAGAATGCAGAAAGTAAAGACACAAGAGATTTTACGAGTTCGGATTCCAAACTAGAATCCTATGTCTCGCGGGAGTCAAAATTATAGAATCCACTATCTCCGAGCTTTAGTTTACAACAAGAGAAACGATTACAAAATCTCTCATCTTCTTTATACTTTATACCTTAACTCCCTGTAACTTGAGTTCTTAAAGCTTAAGAAAACAAAATACAATGAATCAAACACTTATCAAAGAGAAGAAAAAAAACAGAAGATTCAACGGATCTAAAACAGAATCTTACCGATCCCATCAAACTCTTAACTTCTACTCAGCTCATCCTTGCTTCAATGCTGAATAAGAAGTACCCGATAATAGTGTTGCACCTATTCGGATCTAAATCTGGGTCCTTAGTGCTCCATTAGGCTTAACAGATACATGAAGCACAACATCTTAGTCTTCACTCTTTCCTTTTAACTTTGCAGCATCTGAATACATTGGTTCCTTTAGAGTCTTTTATTGCCTTTATCTTGATTATACTTCACAATTCTCCACCTTCGTCATGATTAACTTGTGCTTGGTCGATTTTCTCCAACTACCTTAGCTAATTTTTGCTTACACAAAGCATCTTCAATGCTTTCAGCATCTTGTAAACTAGAATCAACTTAGTTAAAGTCTGCTTATCTGATATTGGAATCTTTACACTTAAACTTCTCCTTTAATCTAGTCACCGATGTAGTTGAACTTCACTGCTACATACTTAGTGCATTCATGGTACACTGCATTCTTAGATAGTGCAATAAAACTTTGTGAGTCACAGTACATTTTCACTGTCTTCTACTGAGAACCAAGTTCATTAGCTAAAACCATGTAGCCAAACTCCTCTTGTTACTTTGTCAATGAGATCTATTTTGCTTCTGTTGAAGAAAGAGTCACGAGACTTTGAAGGTTTGATATCCAACTTATGGTGTTTCCTCTTGTTATAAAGATTATGCCAAAATTTGATTTTCAGTTGTCTAAGTCCCTTGCGTGGTCTGAATCACGGTATCCTTTTATTGTGAAGTCTTTACTTTTCATGTAACTTAATCATTCTAATATTGATCTTTTGATATACCTCAATACTCACTTCACTGCTTGCCAATGATTCTTTATTGTTTGACTTGTAAACCTGCTTATCAAACCAATTGTATATGCTAGATTTGGTCTTGTTCCGATCACAGCATACATAATATTTCCTACTGCACTTTGATGTGGAACACCTTATATGTTTTGTTCTTGCTCAACTAACTATTATTGAGTTGTTGGCTTTAGCTTGAAGTGAGCTCTGATTGGTGTTGAGACTTCTTTTGATTGATCCATCTTGAAATTGCTTAACACTCTCATGAGATAATTTTCCTGTGAAACTTTGCGTGTACCTACAGATCTATCTTGACATATTTACATACCAAGAATTTTCCTAGCATCTCCTAGATTTTTCATCTCAAATTCTGAGTCTAACAAGCCTTTCAAATTCTTTATCTAATTCTTTATCATCTACATAGAGAAGTACGTATACGTATTGATCTGACTTTAGTTTCTTAAAGTAGATACAATAATCATACTCACTTCTTGTGTATCCATTCTTTTGCATAAACTCATCAAACCTTGTATTCCATTGCCTAGGTGATTGCTTAAGCCCATAAAGATATTTCTTTAATTAATAAGCATACCTTATTTGGATGACCCTTGTCTAAAAATCATTCTAGTTGTTTAATCAGAATATATTCATCCAAATATTCGTGTAGAAATATTGTCTTCATGTCTAGTTGCTGCAACTCAAAACCAAAGTTAGTCACAACAAATAGTATGAATCTAATTGATTTATGCTTTACCACAAGTGCAAATATTTCTTGAAAATTTATTCCTTCTTTTTGGTTGTATCATTTGGCCACAAGTCTTTCCTTGAACATAGGCTTTTCAACTCCTACTAGTCATGCTTTCCTATTGAAAACTCATTTACAACCTGTGACTTTCTGACCTTCTGGTTCATCAATTAGAATTCATGTACCATTCTTCCATAGTGAGTCAATTTCTTCACTTGCTGATTCATTTCATTTATCATTGTCTCTATCTTCCATTGCTTCTGTGTATGAGTTTAGTTCTTATTGACATGCATCTTCTGTTAGTGCACAAATAAAAACATAGAGTTTTCTTCCTCTTCACCTTCACAATCATAATCCTGAAAATGTGATAGAGCTTGTATGTTCCTTCTTGTCCTAAGTCTTTGACTTGCTAAGTGCCTTCTTCTGTTTGAGAGGACTGTTGTACTGTTGGCTCATTGGTGCTTAAGGTATCTCCACCTCCAAATGCAATTCTTTATTTTCCTGTTTCTATTGTTAATTCATCATCGTTTTAGAATGATTTACTTTCTATTGCCTTAGTTTTATCTCCTTGTGGACCATATCTTCTCTAAAGACAACATTATTGCTTATCATGCATTTCTTATCTTCAATGAGCCACACTTTAAAGCCTTTGACTCAAGAAATCCCTTCTTTGCATGAGGCTCAAGCTTTCCTATGTTGAGTGGACATATGCTAGGCATCCACATCTCTTGAGTTTTCTTAGATTTGGCATAACTAAGGTCCAGGTCTCTTATGGTATTCTGAACTCTAGAGCTGAGGAGAGCAATTTATTGATCAAGTAAACTACAGTTGACACTACTTCAGCCCAAAACTTCTATTCCAAGTCGCTTTCACTTAGCATGCTGCAACCTTGTTCATATTTTTCCTATTGAGTCTTTCTTCAATGTCATTTGGTTGTGGAGTATAGGTACATGTTATGTGCTTCACTATTTCTTGCTTACAGAACTTGTGAAACTTAATGTTACAAAAATCAAGCCCATTATCAGTTCTTAATCTTTTTACCTTTCTTTCAGTTTGAGTCTCCACCACTATCTTCCACTCCACAAAGCTTTTAAAAGCTTCATTCTTAAACCTGAGAAAGCTAACCCATATTTTTCTCAAGAATTCATGAATAAAGGATATGAAATACTGACATTTACTCAAACGATAAGGAACATTGGGAGATCCCTATAAATCAGACTGAATATAGTCTAACTTCCCTATGTTTAATCGGACCAAAACTTACTTTGTGTGTCTTTCCAAAGACAAAATCTTCAAAGAACTCCATATCCTTAAATTTGTCATCGTTGGGACAACGTTTCTTCTACAATATCTAAAGTGCTTTGCTTCCAATGTGACTCACTATTGTGGAAAAGCTTGGTTTTATCTTCACCATTGTCATCTTCATTATTTGTTTTTGCTTCAACTGAGTTTGCTTTAGGAATCCATACAGAACCCACCAAAATATAGAGAGACTAAAGCCTAATAGCTCTCAAGATTACAGTGCAAGCTTTGATTACTTTTAAGTACTCCATTTGTTCCTTTGAAACTGCAATCTTTTGACTCGAGTGTTCCCAATGAGATTTGATTCCTTGAAATCTGAGGCATGTACCTAACATCATGTAAACATATGTAGTGTAATCTGAATTTACAAATCTAATTGGCTTGATACCTTCCACCTGACAGAATATCTCATTGGCCATTCTAAAATTTTCTTAATGTGTTCTCTTTAAAATTATGAATAACTCCCTCCTTGGTGTCTTGTGGAATGAACACCTTGTATCCAGAATCCACTAGTCTTGATTTGCATCTCCTTGAGTCAGATTCACTTCTGAAACTACCAAGCCTACAAGATCTTGTGCATCATCATCTTTTTTTGCAAGTGCAGATTCTCCTTCTTGTTGATTATGGTTTCTTCCTTTGTTCTTTTCAATCCAGTTGTAGCATTGCTTCTTGTAATGCCATGTCTTTCCACATATCCAAAATTCTCCATTATTCTTGTCTTTGGATTTTGATCTTGATTTACTCTGATCCTTGAAGGATACCTTTCTTGTTTCAATCCACCTCTCACAAACAGACCTTCTCCATTAGCTTTGGATGTTTATCTTAACTTCTTAGGCTTCTCTTCTTTGGACTGTATTGCACTTACAACATCATCAACCTTCAGTTTATCCAGGATGTAGGTTAATGTTTCTTTTAAGTGATCAAACACCTCTGGAAGAGACATTAGAAGAAGAATAACTTGAGTTTCTTCTTCTATCTCAAACTGCAAATATCTAAGAAGAAATTGTCAACATTCTGATCTACAGTTTGATTCTCATGCATTTGAAAAGAAAAACCTCTAATTGCGAGTAAATCCTATCAAGAAGAGTAGTTTGAAGAAACAACTTATCAAGAGTGTCGATTGTGCTTACTGATGTCTGACAGTTCTCGATCTTCCTGAGAACCTTATCATCCACTACTAAGAAGATCAGATTTAAAGCTTTTTCATATTTTTCTAATCTTGCTTTTTCTATTCTAACAACTTAACCTTGTCTTCTTGCTTTTTTCTTATTCTTCTATCAATTCTCTTGAAGTATATGGCTTGAGTACACTATTTTAAACCTTTAACTGTGAGACTCACAATCATTATCTTCTTCCATAGACCGTAATCTCATGTGCCATCGAAGATAGCTATCTTCGATTTTGAATTGATGTTAGTCATCTTTGAACTCTGATAACTCCGCCTCGCTTGGATCTAGATTCTTGTAGAAGATATATAATGGCTCAGATACCATTTTGTAAAGATCCAATTAATTATCTTGAGCTTTAACTTGAAAGAATGTAGAAAGTAAAGACAAAAGAGATCTTACGAGTTTGGATTCCAAACCAGAATCCTACGTCTCGCCAGAGTCGGAAGTCCAAAATCCACTATCAACAACAAGAGAAACGATTCCAGAATCCCTCAGCCTCTTTGTACTCTCTACCCTAACTCTCTGTAATTTGAGTCCTAAAAGTTTAAGAAAATAAAATAGGAATCAAACACTTACAGAAGAGAATAAAAAATAATAAAAGATCCAACGGATCTTAAACAGAATCTAACTGACCCCAACAAATTCTCAATTTCTATTTAGCTCGTCCTCGCTTGAATGCTGAAAAGAAGTACCCCATAAAAGTATTGCATCTATTCAGATCTAAATTTGAGTCATTGGTGCTTGTTAGGCTAAAAGGATACTTGAAACAAAACTTTTGCTTCACTTAGAGTCTTCGCTCTTTCTATTTTAACTTTACAACATTCAAAATACATTGATCTTTTCAGAATCTTCTATTAGCTTGATTTTTACTATACTTCACAATCCCATTAATCTATTGTAGCACAAATGCTATAGTGATCTTTAATGACGACAACAACACAAAAACAAATGATATATGTTGGTACCAGGTCCAAAAGGCTGAAGAGGCCCAATAACAAAGAACAAGAGAAGGTGGGCCAGGCCGAGCAGGTGACAAAGCGAGCCTCATAGCGTCCGAGGAGCGAGCACGCGAAGCCGGGAGAGCATAGTCGACCTAGCGAGCAATCGATCCCCGCGGAGCTTGCCTGAAATCAAGGAGGAAATCTCGGAGAATCTTGAGAGGATCTTCTCCAAAACCCTAGAGCAAAAGCCTATAAATAATAGTTCAAAACTTAGGAATAAAAACAAGAGAAACGGGAGAGAAAAGTTCTAGAGCTTGAAAGATTACTTTGGCCTTTGTTTGTAATCCGTTTTCATCTAATGAAGTATTTGATTCGAAGTTCCACAATTTGATAACGAGTGTTGAGTTCAACCATCAACATTTTGGCGCCCACCGTGAGGCCTAAATCATTTTGACCGAAAAGTAAATCGACAGGCGGCAAAAATGGATCCAACGAACAATCA
>OVBA01004293.1:265-24034 GCA_900406435.1 Lepidium aucheri | reverse complement strand
GTTCATCTTCGTGCCACAGCTTGGTGACCCTGAATCACCTTACCGACCATTTCTTGACCGATGTCTCGTTGTTGGTCACCTAACGGCTCAGTATGTCGTTGGTTTAAGAATCCTAGCTACAAGTGGTCCATCGCAAGAAGGTATTAATTACCTAATCAATGCAGCACCATATCTGTTGTATGCACGTTTTGCTTGTGCAGCGTTTCTATGCCACTGTGGCAACAAAGAAGACGGAAAACCGGTGTTTGAGTCATTTCTTCGTCACGTACCAGATATTGAAGAAGGTAACTACATTGGATACCAAGTATGTGACCAGGTCAGGGCTATGAGCACCTGTGGAACGCAGTTGTTCCGAGGATTGCTAAGGTGGGGGACATTAGATGACATACCGGCCTGTGAATTTAATCACAATGACATCCGCATCGTGTGCAAACATTGCTTTGCATTATGTTTCTGTTGGCTTATTGCTGATATGTGTTAAATTTAAGATGTGCTTATGTGTTACAAAATGCTATGTACTACTACCTTTCCTACTCTTCATTATGTTTTATTTATGTAATTTCATCTACGTGTTGCACTTCAATTTAAGTTCTGTACTAATTTTCAGTATGTTTAACTAATGTATTTTCAGCTATTATCGCCTTTTACTTATTATAACGAGCTCCCTTCCAAAGTTCTTAACATAAAAAAACTTAAGAGTTACTTAGGTCTCATTACAACATACTAACTTATTCAGAATCTGACGAGAATTCAGACTCGGGCGAGTCCGTACTAGAACCAAACTCTCCACCGGAATGTTCGGAATTATCCTCAATGTTTTGTGGTTCTGGTGACGCAACATTGTCACACCAAACTCATCCCTGCGGATTCCCGAAAATTGATCAAACCAATCACGATTGACATGGGTCGATTTTGGTAGGTATTCAAAACCGACCCAAATCCAGGACATTTATAAGTCGTTTGATTTGGTAGGTTTTTAATACCTACCAAAACCAACGAGTACTAATTTTTGTGGGTTTTGGTCGGTTTAAATACCTACCAAAACCGACCACTTATATATCTTTTTTAAAAAATAAAATTAATATTTATGGTCGGTTTTGGTAGGTATTCAAAACCGACCATAACCCACGACATTTATTAGTGGTTGGTTTTGGTAGGTAATAATACCAACCAAAACCAACGAGTACTAATTCTCGTGGGTTTTGGTCGGTTTAAATACTTACCAAAACCGACCGCTTATATATTTTTAAAAAAAATTAAATTAATATTTGTGGTCGGTTTTGGTAGGTATTCAAAACCGACCAAAACCCACGACATTTATTAGTGGTTGGTTTTGGTAGGTAATAATACCAACCAAAACCAACGAGTACTAATTTTCGTGGGTTTTAATCGGTTAAAATACCTACCAAAACCGACCACTAATATAATTTTTTTTAAATAATAAAATTCATAAATGTGGTCGGTTTTGGTAGGTATTAATAACCGACCAAAACCCACGACATTTATTAGTGGTCGATTTTGGTAGGTAAAAGTACCAACCAAAACCAACGAATACTAATTTTCGTGGGTTTTGGTCGGTGTAAATACCTACCAAAACCGACCACTTATATATTACAAAAAAAATTAATACTTGTGGTCGGTTTTGGTTGGTATTTAAACCGACCAAAACCAACGAAAATTAGTGGGGTTTATTTCCAACCATAACCGACCAATATACGAAATCTCGAGTAAAACCCACCACTATATACGCTGGTCGGTTTTCGTTGGTTTCGTGAGCTACGAAAACCAATCGAGATTTATTTTCCTATGACAACCCATCGTTTTCTTTAGAGTCGTAGGTTTTCGTCAGGATTTCTTAACCAACGAAAACCCACGACTTTTTTTCCGTAGGAAAATACCTTATTTTCTTATAGTCGGTGGCTAATTCGCTCGAAGTCCAGAAGTTTAACTTTGTCTCTACTTCCTCAAACGATCAATCTTTCTCTTTCATCTTCTTCGTCTCTTTAAACATGTTTCTTCTTATAATTTGATTTTCGAGTTATAACACTGATCAAGGGATAATTTATAATTAATAAGAAAATGATTCATATTTTTCATATTTAAAAACTAAAATAGTTTTTTTTATATGTTAAAAGGTTTTAAAATTAAGATAGTTATATAAACCCTAAATATTCTAACTTGGCAGCAAATTATATGTCATCATTTCTCTTGTTTTTGAGATATGGTTAATAGTTACGTAATTAATTAACTACTAAACCATCAACGTAATCCAAATACAAACATCAACAACTAATCCAAATGTGGAAAGCCAATGATGTTCCATCAGCAAATTTGCAATTCATTTCAGATTTTAATTTCTATATTTATCTTTTTATATTTCCCTGATCTTATATTCAAATATTATATGGATTTTATTTGATACGTTTACGCTTTGTCCATATACATGGAAAAATAAACAATATATATATGTAGTTCTCCGCCTAATCTTATGGACATCTATTGCATCCGAAGAGAAATTAAGAAACCTATAGCTACTATTACTAAGATAATTATCAGCCATCTACCATTATAATTGTGTACTTTTGTAAGGCTTTAATTCTTTCTATATCGTTTTTTTCCTAAGCCTGTGCATCAACTTAACTTAAAGAAAAAAGGTGTTTAACGTTTGTATATTATATAATTTAAAATTGAGGAAGCACAAAATCATCGGTGATTATTTGTTAATCTCAAATTTTCATACTCGAAAAGACATATATTATTTCAGCGGGATTGTTGAGAATATGCAGATATATATATATATATATATATATACTTATTTAAAAGAATACTGAAGTAAAAGTAAAGTATGTATTTTTAAAAAGAATAAAACCAGAAAAAATTATTTTAAAAAGAAAAACATGTTTATCTCGAGGCTCTAGTTTAGTAACTACTAAACCAGGACTCTTGTCTTGTTTCTGTATATATTTTGAATATCCAAACATAATAAAGTATTTTAATTTAAGACAGCATAAGATTTGGAATCGTTGAGTTGGATACAGTCATACAGATAGGAATACGAATAAAATAATTTAGGTTTGAAATGCATGAGCAAGATGGAAATAATTACTATATTATGATTGGAAAGTTATTACCTTCGGTTACGATGATGTACCGGTATTCCTTATTTTATTTTAACTAATTTTTAAATTTGATCAAATTCTAAACCTTACATGGCCACATAATTAACAATATAAATATTGATTATTTAAAAGAATGCAAAGACTTACGGAAAGTCAAGAACGCTTTCTTTATGATGGATCTTGGAAAGACTTCGAAACCGGATTGTATGACTGCGCTGTTTTTTCAGCATTTCTGGGACACTATTAAAGTAGATTTGGTCAAACTAGTCAATGACTTCCTTTGTCAAGGATCTTTTGAGCATAACTTAAATCGGACAAACATCTGCTTTATCTCGAAGGTTTCTTGGCCATTGATAATAACCGAATTTTGCCCGATCAGTTTGTGCAATGTGGGTTATAAAATTATTTCAAAAGTTCTGTGTCTATGACTAAAAAAGCTACTACCAAAAATAGTTTAGGAGACATTGACTGCTTTTGTAGCTGAAATATTAATTTCGGATAATATTTTAATTGCCCAGGAAATGTTTCACACCCTTAAAACGAATAATGTTGTTAAAAGCAGATTCATAGCCATTAAAACAGATATGAGCAAAGCATATGACAGAGTGGAATGGCCTTTTATCGAGTCCCTTTTCCATAAACTTGGCTTTTGTGAAGCTTGGATAAAATGTATTATGTACTACATTACTAGTGTGAAATATTCTATAATTATTAATGGGAGTCCCGGTAGGTACATAACACCTTATCGAGGTCTCCGTCAGGGAGACCCATTGTCTTGCTATATTTTTATATTATGTACAGAGGGAATTATCGCTAAATTGGCCAAGGCGGAGAGTATGAGTTTACTCTCAGGTATCTCAATAGCTAGAAGTAGTCCCACTATTTCTCATCTTCTATTTGCAGATGATAGCTTATTTTTTTGTAAAGCTTCTAGAGAAGAAACTCTACAAATCCTTCAGATACTTAAGGAGTATGAGGAGTTGTCTGGTCAACAAATCAATTTTACTAAATCCTCGATCCAATTCGGTCAGAAGGTTATTAGCCATCAACGAAAAGAAATTCATAACATTTTAGGGATTTCCCAAGTCGGTGGTATGGGATCTTATTGGGACTCTCGAAAAATTTGGGAGGGGCAAAAACAAAGGTTTTTGCCTTTGTATGTGAAAAGCTCCAAGAGCGCATAAATAATTGGTCTTCCAAATTTCTTTCAAAAGCTGGAAAGAAAGTTCTGATCAAATCTGTTCTCACAGCTCTTTCCACATATGTTATGTCATGTTATCGGTTACCAAAATCGATGGTGATAAAATTAAATTCTGCAATTGCAAACTTTTGGTGGTCTAATTCAGAGACTTCTAAAGGTATTCACTGGAAAAATGAAAACAACAACTTTGTAAGCCAAGATCTGAAGGCTGTTTAGGCTTTTGTGCTATAGAGGAATTTAACTCTGCTTTACTGGGTAAACAGATATGGAATCTTCTAGATTTTCCGGATTCTTTATTTGCAAAGGTTATAAAAGAGAGATACTATAGGGATAATAACCCATTTACAGCCAAAACTATGGCAAATCCCTCATATGGATGGCGAAATATAACATCAAGCAGATCTTTGGTTGCCAAAGGCATGATTAAGAAAATTGGTAATGGCAATTCAATTAAGGTCTGGTTGGATCCTTGTATCCCTGACCTGAGATCTAGACCTGCTAATTGTATAAATTTTAATCTGTTTCCTGATCATACTGTTGACGAGTTCATTGATCATAGTTCTGGTACATGGAAGGAGATTCTAGTGAAACAATATTTTGACCATTGGATGTCCAATTATGGGAATCCCATTACCAAGAATCTCAAGACCGGATTGTTAGGGTTGGCATTAAACAAAAACGAGATGATATTCCGTTAAATCTGGTTACCAAACTGAAGAAGGGGCATCTCTTATTGAGTTTGGGCAAAATGGGCCAAACTTTCACGCCTTGTATAATAGAATTTGAAAAACCTCTTGTCCAAATAAAATTAAACATTTTCTATGGCAAGCTCTATTAGGATGTGTTGCCGTGAAACATAACCTTAATCAGCACGGCATGAAATGTGATACCCGATGTTCCACTATGTGGTGTCGAAGAGGAAACGATTAACCATGTTCTTTTTGAATGTCCCCTAGCCGTCTAGTCTTGGGCACTTTCAATTATTCCATCGGTGGTTGATGTCTTTCTCGGGGCGTCTATTTGGTATAACCTGGATTATCTATTCTGGAGAATACAGGAAAGAGAGGATTTTCAGATTTTTCCTTGGATTATATGGCATATTTGGAAGGCAAGAAATAAGAATTGTTTCTCAAATACTTTGGCGGATCCATAAAAAATAATTTCACAAGCGAAAATCAACTTTAAGGAATGATCCCTAGCTCGGAAAGAGTTAGAGGTTTCCAAATTCCCTCTAACAATCAAAAATGCCTTTGTTAAGGCCCCATGGGCTTTCCCATCCACAGCTAATTTCAGTTTCATAGGATACAAATGTTTTGTAGACGCTTCCTGGAAGAATACGCACCTCGTTACTGGTTTAGGTTGGTTCTGTTTTCCAGATTCGGTGGAAGGAATTCTTATGGGGGCAGGAGGGTCCATCAAAGTCTTTTGGCTCTGCATTCTGAAGTGGAAGCTGTTTTTGGGCTATGGAATCTTTGCTCGTGCATGACATTCGAGAAGTGCAGATTTCGACGGATAACAAGGTGGTAATAAAGATTTTACGACACACAGAGGAGTGGCCAACTTTCATCCCATACCAGGAGGAGTTTTCACGTTTGTATTCTTTATTTTCTTTATTTTCCCTCTCTGCTATCCCAAGAAGCCTAAGTCATAAAGCTGACTCTCTTTCGAGGAATGTTCGAGAGATGGTTTATGATAATGGCTAAGACTTTTATTTTGTAATCATTGTATTGATCCTAATATATCATGTTGTTGACAAAAAAAGAATGAAACCCATTTTTATCAAGTGGTCGTGCGTTATATGTGTTTTTATTGCTCAAATTTAATTATCAAAAGTCGTATCAATACCACGTAATCTCTAATGGTATTCCAATTCATACCTTTTTTGGCTAACATTTCATTACTAAATGAGAGGAGCCTATTTTGCAGTACAATCTGCATAGTTGCTATCTAATCTTTTAACATAATGAAAACAACAACAATAAAAAAACGGAAGATAAAGCAAAAATGTCTTGGGCAATCCTGTGAAGATCTTTGTTTGGATTCAAATTTTAAATCACTTTGATCAGCCAGAGAGAATCACAATTCAAGATTATATTTAAGATTCTGAATTCTTTACCCTGACTCATTGACGCAGATGGAATGAAACTGAAGGATAATGAAACTCCAAGCAATCGCCCTTTGGATTCTGGATCCACAATCCAAACCTGCTACCTTTCTCTGTTCAATTCACGAGGCATATGAAAAACATTGATAGTGGTTTGCTGGTGGTGGGAAATTATATTTTGGTCTCATAAGCACTTGAGGTGGTTGAAAATTTAATTTTGATTGAGCATTTATCCACTCTCTTTCTTCTTTCTGATCTTTTGTGGCTGAGTCTTCAGCTTTGATGTACAAGTTTTGAAAATGAGCTTGTTCCTAGCATTCCAAATGGCCCAACAAATCTTTGGAAAAATCTGACTTGTTCTTATTCCCATGGGAGGTAAGCATCCTCGACTTCGAGATTTGTAGATTGTTGTACAAATATTCATATCAATATCTTATCGCCAATCTTTTTTCACGGGAATCTTGTTCCAGATTTCTCGAGCATAATTGGAATTGAGGAAGAGGTGTTTGTTTGTTTTAAGTTCTCCACATCTTCGACAGGTTGTGAGATTCATTAAATTTCTGGCTGCAAAGTTGCTCCCAATAGGTAATGCATTATGAGCCATCTTCCACAAGAATATTTTCAGCTTTGGACTTGTTTTTCTTCCCCAAATATATTGATTCCAATTTAGAGCACTCAGATGTGTGAGCGGTGACCCATTGGTAGAGTTCTTCGAATCAAGTGTGCTGAGAAATAACCAGATCGTGGAGAATATATGCCAGATTGGGATTGTATCTAATTAGCTTGTTGTTTTGGTCCAATCTACTTGTTTTTATGCTTAGAACTTCACTTTCCCATTCCGCTATAATGCTTCTAATTTTGGCTAAATTCCAATTTGCAGTGCCATGGTCAATGAGATCCACAACTTGTAGGAGGAGTTGCTCGGGAGTTGCTGGTCCCATTGGTTGACGTGGAGTTATAGTTGACATCCAATCTTCTCCAAATATGCTTGAATCTCTGTCGTTTCCAATTGCTTTGATGCAGTTGCTCTTTATTAGATCTTTTCCTATCATCAGTCCTTTCCATCCAATAAAGGAATCTGCAACAGATTTACTATCCAAAAATTTTTCATCAGATGCGTATTTACCTAACAGATGTCTTTCCAGTAAGCTAAGCAGTTTTTGGAATAATCTCCATGTATTCTTTGCTAATTAGGCATCATTAAAGGCATGAATGTCACAAAAACTAAGACATCCTTCCTTCTTTCCTTTGATTAGTTTATTCAATGAGATCCAACACATCTTTTTTGTGCATTTGTCGCATCCCACCAGAACCTTCGTAAGATAGATTGAATCTTTGAGCATAGACTTTGTGGCAATTTAAAGGAGGTCATTGTAAAAGTGGGCAGATATGTGAGCACTGCTTTCAGCATGACCATTTTCCCTGCTGGTAACAGATGTTTGGTTGACCAGCTGTTTGCTTTCCTCTGGATTTTGTCTTCCATTTGGTTAAAGATGTCTTTATTTTTCTTGCCAAAATTATCAGGGATTCCAAGTTATTTTTCATTCTCTCATTCTTTTGTGATTCCAAGTGTACCTTTAACTTTGTTTTTGATCTTATTTGGCGTTCTTGCTGTAAAAGTTATTGATGACTTTGACTTGTTTATTGCTTGGTCAGATGCGTTCTCATAATGCTGGAGTATGTGTTTGAGACTAGAGCAGCTTGTCTCGTCTGCCTTAGAGAAAATTAATGTGTCATCTGCGAATAGAAGGTGATTCACAGTTGGATTTTGTTTAGCTTTGTTGATCCCTTGTAAGATTTTCTCTTTTTGTGTTTTTAGACATAGGCATGAGAAGACTTAGCTGCAGAGAATGAAGATATACAGTGAGAAAGGATCTTCTTGGTGGATACCTCTGGTTGGTATTAGTTTGCTTTGAGCAGAACCATTAATGAGGTACGAATATGAGACTCTTTTGATGCAACTCAATAACCATGTGTCAAAGTCTTTTGAAAACCTATTTTGTTTAGACCCACCTCGATAAAATACCATTCCAATCTGTTGAGTGTTGTACTCATGTCTGTTTTTACCACCATGGAACATCTCTTTTTTTCCTTTGATTGTTTCAAGTGGTGTAGCACCTTATGATTAATTAGGATGTTATATGTGATTTCTCTACCTTTGATCGGCTATAGTCTTTTAGTGAGGATCTTTGAAATAACTTTATAATAGACATTGCATAGAGCTATATGGCGATAGTGTGAAACTGATCTTGGATTAGACACTTTAGGTATTAACCTTACATGAGTGTGACTTATAGTTCTTGGAAATGAGCGAGATAAGAGAAATGGAGTTACTTCTTTCACAATTTCATGTTCGATGACTTTCCAATGGACTTGATAAAAACTAGATGAGAAGCCATCTGCTCTTGGAGCTTTATCCATGTGTATAGGAAAGGCTGCCTCACTTATTTCAGCTGGTGAAGGTATCATGATAAGCTTTGCGTTTATTTCAGCAGTATTTGACTGACCTATAGCCTACTCCACGTTCTCATGAGAGTTCACACCTTTTGTTTTAAATAGGTCTTCATAATAGGAGGATATATCTTCTGTGATTTCGACTTCTTGAAACCAACCTTTCCTTTGAGAGTCTTTGATGACAGTGAAATGAATTATCACTCTGCGTCCCCTTGTAATGGTGTGGAAGTATTTTGTGTTTTTATTTCCCGCTGTTAGCCAAGCTTGGTGGCTGTGTTGATGCCAAAACTCCTCTTCCAAATGGTAAATCTTTTTCAGCTCAGATTCATGTGTGGAATTTTTCTTTCATCATGTGCAACTTTACTCATTTCAACATCTAATTGATTTTTCATTTTTTCATTTCAACTTTACTCATTTTCACTTCAATAAAATAATTAGATGATTGATCAAAATACTATAAAAATATTTATTTGAAATTAAAAAGGAGTAAACCATTGGAGTAAACTCATTTTCCATATTCAGAGAACTAGATTTTGAAGAAAAAAATAAAGGCAACCAATGGCGATGTTCTAATATTGTTAGGAGCTAGTTTCAAGAATAATTTGGTTATGGATCAAATAATGTCAATTAATTTTTATTTTATAATTTAAGAGTGTAAAACGTTAAAGAAAGTATTAATTTATGGAAGTCACTTTTCACTAAAATATATGCAAATAAAGGTGTGATATAGCATAATTTTATCGTGAGAATTATAAACTAGACCGGCACGAGAACATTAACATCTCCGGAAGAAAGCCCCAACAAGGGAAGCAAAGCTCCAAACAAATAGAAGAAACTTAGAATGGACAAACCAACTAGAGTAACAGAAAAGACTAAGACTCATAACTCCTTTTAACTAACACAAAAGACTAAGACGTAAATAAAAAGTGTCTTAGAATAAAACTCAATCATGAATCGAAAAGGCGACAATATTGATCCCCAGCAACGGCGCCAAAAACTTGATGCGTATCAGGTTTTAACCTTAAGCTATCTACTGCAAGTGCACAACAAATCGAGTAGTAATCTAGAGATCGTATCCACAAGGACCAAGTTATCACACTATCAATTCTGAAACCAAACTAGAGCTAAGAAAATAGAAAGTTTTTGGTAAAGTAAATCCAAACATAATTAACTATTAACAATAAATGATTAAAACACCAAGCTTAGGAAATTCTTCAGGAAACAAGGAATTCGAACCACGAAACTATTCAGGTAACATTAACTCAACAATCTCGACTCAGACATAAATTTATAATCAACCCACTCTCGTGGTATCGATCACTATATCTAGCAACCTAGTGATCCTAATTCTTGTTGGTACCAGGAAACTGATATGTATCATCAATCAGGTCTGATAAGTCCACAATCAACCTTAACATCACCTATCGCGGTTAAGGATTGATTGCTCACCTAAAGAGGATCTAATTTCCTAACATTTTTTTGGAATGTTAGGTAATCTAAACTCATAGATTAGTTAGCTACTCTAATTTAAGCCTTAAGTATATCAATTAGGTGGAGAACACATCAAAAAATTCCTATTTGTTCCTAATTTAAAAATTCTCTGCAACTTTAGAAGATCCTAAACTTGATTGGGGAACTACTCAACAATGGTGAAGAAGAAGCTCATATTGCAAATTAAATTGAATAGCATAAAAGTAAATTGTAATGAAATAAGATGGTTCAAGATTCTTCTCCAATAGTGTAAGGATCGAAATCTCTTTCCAAAAATCTCAAATACAAGTTGTTCTTGTGTAATGAATCTCTCTCTAAAACATCATGAAAAATTGTCTTATATAGTTCCTAAAAACGTAGGTGTAAAAATAGGAAAATTAGGTTTTTCTCCTTGTCAGCTTCGTTGATCGATCGATCAAGGCCAATTGCTCGATCTTCAATAGGTGTTGGTCGATCAGTAGATCGAGCATGTCTCTTGTTGAACAAACGAGGATCGATCGATCAAGTGTAGTGATTGATCGAACAAGACTCTGAATTTCCACATATTGCTCTAATTCCTCTTCGGCCAAGCTTTAAGGGCATAATCCGATTTTTAACATGTTTTCCACCTGAAAAGACTCTACAAAGAAAATAAACAATCTGAAAATATGTGAATTGATGAGATTTAAACCAATAAAAATGAAGTATACCAGACATCATACCAAAATTGTACAAACCGCCCCACTAATCCTCTGGGCAGCACCTCTGTGGCCATAACAATTCAAGAAGGGGCAGCGGAGTAATCAACGAACCACGACATATCAACAATGAACAAAAAGACCCAGATCTGAAACCTTCTTTATGCGAAATAAGACTAAAATTTGACACAAACTAACTGGAAAAAACATATAAGAGGCCAAGAGATATTGGTGTGGATGTTGTGGAAGCCACAGACCGCCATTCCCTTTAACTGATGAGACTTTATCAAAAATCGGTAATGAACTAAAAATTTAACAAGCAAAGAGAAAATATATTTATTGTAACACTTCTTAGATTTACCGTTCAATTTATGGAAGTTACTTTAACATATTCAATATGAATTTTTTAATACAAATCACATATTTATTGAGAAAGCTATGGAGAAAAGAAAATCCTAACGCATACTATAAGACAAGTCGACTTTTTTTTGGCTAATAAACCAGAAAAACTCTGATTAAGTTTTTTTTTTTGTAGGCTGAAGAAAAATAATTTACCGACAAAAAAAAATAAAAATATCTATATACATAAACGAATTGACAAGCTAATGAAAGTAAAGGACCAAGTTGAGGAAGTAAGGGACCACCTGCGGACCAATGACAACTCGTCCGTACCAATAATATCTACTTCTACTTATGTTTTGTTGTTTCATTTTTGTTAGCATCATAAATCATACTACTATTTATCTTTCCTCTGTTTTCTTCTCTATTAAAAATCACACATTTCTAAAGTTTTCTTTTTAGGAAATAAAATCAAGTTCTGTTACTCTTTTATATAAGAAAAGAACTTCTATCATCTTTTTAACATCTAGACGACTAGAGATACCTGTTTTTTTTTTTTTTCTCACAATCAGTTTTGATCTAAAATATTTAGAATCATAGATGAGCTCAATTTCTTTAATGGAGATAAATTCCATAATAGAAAAAGCTAATTATAAGTGAGCAACAAGTGCCACGTGACAGCATATTTATATATTCTACGGACGATTAATATAACTAGTTTTTTTCTCATTTATACAAAAAATTATTGAATACTTTCGAGTATTATTTTGCTGTGCGTAAATAGATCTGCGTTATCTTTTTTTTTTTTTACTGAATCAATTAAAAGTCACTTAGTTAAAACTTAAAAGTCATTTAGATGCCTTTCTATGTTGTGTTTAAAATTTTGAACAATAGATCTTTAAGTTTTTCAGATTTTTTTTATTACAAAAAATGGAAATAAAAACAAAAGTAATTGTCTTGCTGTCAAGAAATGCCCATATTATTATTCATCCACACAAAACACGTACTACCATGCCTACTAGTGATTTGTCATTGGCCCACTTCCCATCCTAGTGGATCAAATTGATACTAAAATATATATATATATACATATATATATATAAAATATTAATAATACTAACAAGAATTCAAATAGAAACCTGCAAATCAATTAATACATGAAATAAAAATATAGTAAAAAAAAACTCTAGTCAGCATTTTCTATTGGAGAAGGGAGAGCCAATAAAATTCGGATCTCATGATATATTGCACTGCTCTAATTGGTTCTTTGCATAAAAAATGAAACCTATCTAATGGCAGAATAATACTTTGGCAAAGCAACAAATATATCAGATAAGATCATCAGCTATCTACATCACTTGTTTATTGTTTTCAAACCTTATTATATAATGGCAAACGTATTTATGGTGTTAAATCATTAAGTATATCTTTTCCATAAAAATCAAAACATAATAAAATCAGTGAATTAAATTGAATTTCTATTTACCACTATAAATATTTGTGATGTTGTCGGTCGTTGGCTAAGTTTTGATTATAGATATTTGCAGCACTCATTTATGAGAAATATAATAATTTGGGATAATTACAGAAAATAAAAAATAAAAAAGTTAGAGAGAAGAAGGTCAATAGTTTTCTAGCTTTGGAATCTAAGGACTGCATATATTAGACGGACGATAGATAATTCATATAGCAATACACATTTTGTATAAAAGAAACTTAGGATAAGATAGGAGAAAAAAATAAAAGTGGAATAATTATACGAAAATATATGATACTATTCTTATATCATTGACTAAAAACTACTTGAAAGTTATATAAAAACTTATAATTGAAGATTGAAGATTGAAAACAATAAAATTTGAGAGAAAAACTTGAAAGAGAGACAACAATTAGCATCATAGTAGAATCTTAAGGTGATTATGAAATCTAATATTTATGTTATTTATATCATATAGTTATTATCGTTACAAATATATTAGTATAATAATATATATATAAGCATCAAAACTCAGGGGGGATGAATTTCACTAAAGATGATGTCAATATCTCACGTGGACCCCTTACCCAGTCATGGCCCACAAATGGGACCCATTTCCCCATGCACACAGCCCACAACATATTCATTTCTATATTTGTTCCTATTCTTATTTTCTTACATAAATATAAAATCACATACATATATATAAATATGGTATTATATTCCAACGTACCATTGGCATTGCTCATGTGTTTTGCCATAAGTAAATAGTTCATGAATTGACCTAATATAGTAACCTAAATTAAACGCCAATTTATTTTCCTTTAAGGTTACTGCAATATATATGTTTCCACGAAGGTTCCTTTGGATTTTGAGTTGACCCATACACAGATAGGAAATAACACAGACCCATATTACTTCCCATACACCTTCCCATATAGTATAATTAATCCCCTGAAACACGCATTCTACATACACTTATATGTATTTTTAATTTTGTAACCAAATAAAAAGTGAAAATAAAATAATATTATCATAAGTGACACTTGCTGTTTCTTATTTCCCTCTCTAGTACTCTCTCCTTCTTTCTATTCCTCTTTATATATACACACGCATACATATATCACAACACAACAGACTCTCTCTCAATTTACATTTCTGATTTTCGAAATCCAAATAAGAATTCATTAAGAGAAGGATCAGACTAATGGAAGTGAGTAGCGTAGACGAGAGTACTACAAGTACAGGTTCGATCTTTGGAACTCCGGCCATATCTCCGGCGAAACCGTCGGAAAAGTCGTCGGCAGGAATTTTGTATAGGATGGGAAGCGGATCGAGCGTGGTTCTAGATTCGGAGAACGGTGTGGAGGCTGAGTCGAGGAAGCTACCGTCGTCAAAGTACAAAGGTGTGGTTCCGCAGCCAAACGGAAGATGGGGAGCTCAGATTTACGAGAAACATCAGCGCGTGTGGCTTGGCACTTTTAACGAAGAAGATGAAGCGGCTCGTGCCTACGACGTGGCGGTTCACCGGTTCCGAGGCCGAGACGCCGTCACGAATTTCAAAGACGCGAAGATCGATGAAGCCGAGGTCGATTTTTTGAATTCGCATTCGAAATCTGAGATCGTAGATATGTTGAGGAAACACACGTATAACGAAGAGCTTGAACAGAGTAAACGGCGACGTAACGGTAATAACGGAAACACAGTTCAGACGATGGCGTCGTTGGCGTTGAATAGTGACGGCGTTTCGACGACGGAGTTTAGATCGGCGGAGCCTCTATTTGAGAAATCGGTAACGCCAAGCGACGTTGGTAAGCTAAACCGTCTGGTGATACCAAAACATCACGCAGAAAAACATTTTCCGTTACCGTCAAGTAACATCTCCGTGAAAGGAGTGCTATTGAACTTCGAAGACGTAAACGGGAAAGTATGGAGATTCCGTTACTCGTATTGGAACAGTAGTCAAAGTTATGTGTTGACCAAAGGTTGGAGCCGGTTCGTTAAAGAGAAGAATCTACGTGCTGGTGACTTGGTTAGTTTCAGTAGATCTAACGGTCAGGATCAACAGTTGTACATTGGATGGAAGTCAAGATCCGGATCTGAATCAGAAACGGGTCGGGTCGTAAGATTGTTCGGAGTCAACATTTCAACGGTGAGTTCAAAGAACGACGTCGTAGGGAACAAGAGAGTGAACGATACTGATATGTTTTCGTTAGTGTGTAATAAGAAACAACGCATCTTCCACGCCTCGTAACAACTCTTCTTCTTTTTCGTTTTTTTTTTCTTCTTTTTGCTTATTGCATCAGTTTCTTTCTTCTTATTTACACCAAAGGTTCATGAGTTGTTTTTGTTGTATTGATGAACTGTAAATCTTATTTATAGGAATATAAAACCCAATCTGGATCGATGTCTCAAGAGTTTTAATAGCATGAGAATGTTTTATTTCTTCATTTCATGAGAATGTTCTAAGTTTTCTAACAAAGATCGAGTTGAGTAGTGATTAAGAAAGTATTCGTATAAGTCAAGCTTTGAGGGTCTACAAACATGTAATCATATGATACACCATACACCGATCCAGATAATATAAAAGATGTATATATTTTTAATATTAATGCACACATCTCGTAGTGGTAAACAGATTTTTACAAGATATTATTTCATGCTTCGGATAAAAACAGATTTGGTAGAGATTCATGTTGCTCGTAAGTAATAATTTGTTTCTGATTTATTGTTTATACTTTTTATCAATGTATCTACTTTTTTCACGGCTATACTTATAGCTAATTTGGAAAGAAAATAAATGGTTAAAACCAAGTTTCAGCTTTAAAATAAAACGCTTCTTAAACCATTTCTAATGGTTGTCTTTATTTTTTTCTTCAAAAATGAAGTTTTCTATAAATGAATGAGGGGTTTGTTCCAATGGTTTACTTCATTTCTTTCTTCAAACAAATACTTTAATAATATCTAGATATAATAGTTTACTAATAATTTCTAAAATACCCTTATACTTTTCAAATATATATATTTAACCCACATATATTAATTTTAAGTATATACTCAATAATAACATTAGTAAAATTATAAAATTCCATTACATGTCACATTAATAGAAAAACAAATGACAATTATAAAGTGTACTCACAATAATTATGTATTTTAAATTCATATTTTGCTATTTATTTACAGAATACGTTTTTGTATTTTGTATTATAATATATATTAATGTTGTATTTTTATATTTTTAGTTATATTTTAGTTAGAAATTCATAAAAAAATTTGTTTCTGACACTATTTCAACTTTTTTCTTTTTTTATCATACCCAAAAATTTTAATTATGTATAAAATAATAAAACAATAAAAATTAAAAGATTATTTTGCAAAAAATAAGTCTTATTGAAAAAAATAAAAGAAAAAATGAAGATCCTTCAAATTTAAAGAAAAAAATAGAGATCTCCAAATTTGAAGAGGGATTTGAAGCATCATTGGAGTGAGTTTTTCTTCGAATATAAAATTTGAAGAGAGATTTGAAGCATCATTGGAGATGCTCTTAGAAAATGGTTTCCGATAGAAGTTAAAGTTTGAGAACATATTATTATGATAAAATAAAGTATACCTGCTGCATACACTAATAATAGAATGTACGTATGGAAATGAATATATTGACCATTGATCTTATGAATATTCTGTTCATATGCACTTTTTTGGGTACAATTCGATGGACTAACATTATTCCAATATAGCATTAAATATGCCAACGCAGTTCTACATCTATATAGTTTTTTTCCAAACATCATTCAACTTGCATTCGATTAGTATACTAGTAAAAATCACTATTTTATAATACTTAACCAATACCATAACCTTTATAAATTCACCCTTATTATTTGTTTGATTTATGTGAACTAGATTAGTACCCGCGCTACGCAGCAGATTTTTTAGAATTTGTGAAATCTATGGAGAGAAAATTTGGAGAGATTGAAAAGGATTCGAAAAACAATGTTAATGTAATTACTTTTGTGTTTGGCTAGAGATTTATTCTCCACATTCATAATATGATTCTAAGGCATCAAGACAAAAGTCTAAAATGTGAAGAAAGAATGGATATCACTTTAGCTTAATTGAAAATTGTTTGAATAGCAGTTAGACTGATAATGCTAGTTTAACAGCTACTCACGCAATATCATGTTTATAAAAGCTTTTCTATATGTACTTTTTTTTTGGTTTCGCATACATGGACATTCTTTGTAGTTTTCAAAAACTTGTTTATCCTTTTCTATATTTAACTTAAACACTCTAGATACTTTTATAATAGATATGTGCCTTCCTAGAATTTGGAGAATACACTCTTGTCAGGAATTCTATTGATTTCTTTAGTGGGTTTGAATTTCATTACAACCAGTCTCACAAACTTCAAATCTATCTTATATCATCATGTCTAATTCCAGCAACACATTGTAATACCATTACAATATCTTGCAAGCATTGGCCTCAACCTTGTTACTCGAGCATTTGAGTTTCAAGTAAAGTCTTACAATCTCTCAAGATCCAATGAGAAATTCTTTAATGCCTGGCTTATCTAGTAATTTGAGTTAATGTGTATTTTTTTATGGCTGATGCATTTGGTGTGAAGCTTGGTTATGCAAAAGATCTTTGTGCTGCTCTTGTAAAGCTATACGTCAGAGAAGTTAAAAACATAACAGAAACACATCCAACATGTTTCTCAATTTGTGTCAAACTTTAATGGGATTTCTAACCCATCGATTTAACAGATTCACATAGAGAATATTGTGTTATATGATCTTACAAAGCTTAGGAAGTGCCATCCATACAATTCTCTAACCCTTGTTGCGTACGTGTTCAGTTCTTTGTTAAGACCATCAAGCAAACAAATAGCTTGGATATTCATGGTATCAACGTAACAAAAAACAAAATCCTGAAGAGCTGAAAGAAGAGCAAAGAAAACCTCTTTCACACCATACAATGACTAAACTAACTTGAGTATTTCAAGAATCTCACATTATCAGCATGTTCTTACCTCAACTTGCTCTTTCACTAATATTTACTCTTTTATAACCTTTTGACAACAAACATAATAGCTAACTTCTCATAGTGGATTCTCATAATTGAGAATTTAAGATATCAGAATAAGAGTCATTACCCTCCCTATATATGATTGTAGATTTCTTTTGGTGCTTATTCATTGTCCTTATTCCTCGTCTCTTTAATCTGATAATGTTTGCATTTCTCATGTTTGTGATCGTACTTCCCCTTTGAGGAAATAGAAAAGAAAATTGAAAAGATATAATTAAGTTAGCAACAACTTACAACTTTTAGAAGAAAATCTACATTTCTTTTTATTGCTTATGCAACGTGACATCTTTTCAAAGCTATTTTTAGGAGATTTCTTCAGGGAAATAAATTTAAATTTTGACGATGTTAGTCTAAGATTTGGAGCTCTGTTTCTCAAGAAAAAACCAGAGAACAAGATTCTGCTTTTCGGATAAAATTCTCTGCCTCACTTGGCTTTTCTTATTTCCATTAAATAGAAAATATACATAAGAATTTTACGAGACATAACTCCTACAATTAATTAAGAGAAACGTAAACAAGAAGTGAAAAAAACCATCTCATAATTATTGGCTCACTAAGTGCATTAACTCGTAACGCAACTCCACGTCATGATCTTTACGTTATGCACTTCCATTTAGTTATAAGAGTTTGAGCTGACGTGGTTGGTTACTTCAAATACGAGTCTTTTAATTGTTTTTGTAGTGTTATCTGTACATAACGAAATGGGCCTAACAATAGCCCATGTAAAAGTATAAAACGTATACTGATGTGTTATTTTAAAGCCTGAAGTGTATTAATGTTTAAATATGATTGCTTTTGACAATTCAATTTTTTGCTCATATGTCAACACTACAATCAACAAGAAAGCTGATGTGTCGTCAGATATAGTCTCCTTCGATATATATAATTCATTTAAATAAAATTATCATTAACTAGTTCTAGATCTAAAAAGTTCTATAAACGAGATTTTTAAGTACTCATATCATTTAAGAACACATAAAGTTAATCATCTAGTTAGTAATTTAGAGGATAATTGGAAAGAGCAGTGACTGGTGTAGAAAGCAGTAAAATTTTCCCAATCATGATTTATGCTTGATTTTGGCTTTCATTATTGTGAAAATCACATATTTAATTATGATAACTTTTTTGGTTGTAGAAAGCCAAATTCCTACAGCCCAAATATGAGTGCTTTACAAATTTAATTTAATTTTACTATTAATAAAAATCTTCGTTTCCAATCTTATATCTATAAGTACCGTATGAATACACATGCACAAAATATTAGATAGAAAACAGGAAAAAAGGGAACATAGAGTAACACCAAGAAAAAAGGTCATAGTTCGTATGTTTTCACTACAACACTTCTCTCAAAAGTTTCATTATTACTTATCACAACATTATATATTATTATAAACTCCTTACTTTTCTATTTTTAAATATAATTTATTTATTATATTTTATTAGTTTATTTAAAATATTATATATCTTTTATGAATTTACTATATATATATATATATTCTATATATATTTATTATTTAAATATTGTTTCATTTAAAATATTATACATCTTTTTAAAATCTTTAGTATCTATGTTTAAAGTTTTACCAATCAAGCTTTTATATTTCAAAAATCTACAGCCATAAGTCTACAGCAAAAAATCTACATCCAAAATACCTATCGAAAACCTACGATATAAAACCAAAAGCTACAATTGTTACCAAAATACCTACAGCAAAAAACCTACAACATAAAACTAAAACCTACAATATAATACTCTCATCTCTCTCTTTCTATAAATTTTTTTGTAACCTTATTATTTTCTCCGAAAATAACTGGATCGACAATGTTCGATTTATAACCAAATTACTCATACTAAATTGGGTGGGATTCGAATTCATTATTTGATGCCAAGTTAGATCAAAGACAAGCCAACTGAATCAATTAGCCCAGCTCTATAT
This sequence comes from Lepidium aucheri, assembly GCA_900406435.1. Lineage (NCBI taxonomy): Eukaryota > Viridiplantae > Streptophyta > Magnoliopsida > Brassicales > Brassicaceae > Lepidium > Lepidium aucheri. The sequence goes on along the minus strand of OVBA01004293.1, from coordinate 4,144 downwards.
TATTTTTTTAATTACAATAATCAATTGTAATAAAATATATATGAACATAAATATGACCTAAGGATCAGTGTTAAAGTATTCATATGTATTTCTTGCTAGAAAATATTAATTTCGAACTAATTTGGTTTTTAGTAATCAAAATATATTGCCATAATTGGAGACCTCAAATGACTCATATTTTTATAAAGAGTTTGTAGTCAAATATGCTATTCGTAAAAGGTAAATTTTGTAATATGCCTCAAAACATAATAGACCTAAAATTGTCCCAATTAATCGAATGAGATAGAAAATGAGACTAAATTTTCCTTAAGTACTCAAAATTCATCATGTTAAGACGTAAAAATAAAATGAAGAAAATAGTGTAGTAGGCGAAGTGTAAAAAACAGAGCGAGTGAAAAGAGGACAATAGCCTTTATCTAATAATGGAAGGGCATATAAGAAACATGGAATCACACTTGCTATGTGCTTCACAATTTGCTTACTCTGCATATAGCACTTGAAAATTTGTGAAGAGAAGAGAACATAACAAATGAAATTATGACACGTGTTCAAAAGGCATAAACGAAACATAGAATCATTTCAAAACACAGAGAACTCCGAAACAGATATGGACATAAAAATGTAGACGTCAATAATAGACATATGATAGAACATAGAAAGAACGTGGAGGTATATGAATATAGAGTTTTATTTGATAAAAATAGAAAAAGGAACATAAACTATAGGCATTGGGTGCCACAAAGTCTTAATGTACAAAATAAAGATAATTCTTCTTATTAACCACAAAATAGAAATTTGACGATCTTCTTTATGTTTTTCGTCATCATCAACGTGTTCAAATATTTGTTTAATAGGAATATAAAAAGGATGTGGACGTACATAGGAATATATGATTTTTATTTGATAGAAACAGAAAAAATAACGTGGACATAGGGTGGCTCAACGACGTACAAAATAGAGAATAATTTTTCTCAGCAGCCACAAAACAGAGTTTTGGCAATCTTTTTTATGTCTTTTATCAATATCTATGTGTTTAAATATGTATATTCTCGTAGATCGTTTATGTCTATGGTCATGTCCGTATCTATGTCTATGCTCATGACTATGTCTATATCCAGATTTTACATCGAACATATATGAGTTATCCTTTGATTTTTGAATCGCTGGAGCCATCTGATATGAACTCGCTGATAACGTCTTAGATTTGTGGAAAATAGAGCTTTCTAAACTCTAATTCGACATTGATTGATAAAAAAAAACACACAAATTTTTTTTAAATTATTAGAAATCATTCTCCATGGAATAGATTTGGAGAAAAAAAATTCAACTTACTCTTTTTTATTATTATTATAGTTTAAACGGAGAAAAATAAGATGAAGAATAAGAGTTTCACCAAATGGAGATCAAGAGAAAAAATATAAAACGAGAAAAAGAGTGAAGAGAGAGAAATCGTTGGAGGGGAGGAGAAGAGTTTAACTAAAAGATAAATCTATATGAATAGATCCGTGCCACAAAATCTAAATGGAAATAAAATTAAAAGTAACTTATATATTAAAGTGGAAGACACTTTCATTTTGAGACCGTGTTATAAACTATAGGATAAAGTTAACCTAAGGTTCATAACAACTCCTTAAAAATAGGATAAGGTAGTTTTGTTACTGATTTTTATATAAAAAACAAATTTAATAGAAATTTTTTTAAAAATCTAAAATTTAATTAAAAAAATATTTTGGTTACAAATTCGGTTATTGATTTGATTCTGATTCGGGTTAGGGTTATATTCTGGTATTTTGTCAAATTTGGTTTATCTAATTCAGTATTTTGGTTTAAGATATATTCTGATATCTTATTTCTCAAATATAGTTTGATACGATATTGATCGAGTTCGGGTTCGAGTATTTTTATATGAAAATTCAAAGTTTTTAAAGATTTCATAAAAAACTTTAAAATTTGGTTCTTGGTTGGTTCCATATCAGGTTTGGGTTCAGTTTTTTTTTAAAAAATAGGCTTATGACTTCTGAAGTGTTTTCTCGGGTTTGGTTCAAATTAGATTCTTTTTGTTTCGTGTTTTGGACCAGTAGAACATCATTTTGGAAATAATATTCAAAATATCAACATGGATCTAAGATTCAAATGAATACAAGTTGAGAAAAAACAATCAAATCCCACGCTATAGCGTGGGTTGAATCCTAGTCTAATATATTAAAGCGAGAGACACTTTCATTTTGTTCGTGTTCTAAACTATAGGATAAAATTAACTTTAGGTTGATAACAACCCTTAAAAATAGGCTTATGGTAGATTTTGTTATAGATTTTTATATAAAAATTCAAAATTAAAAAAAATTTAATCGAAAAACCTCTAAAAAAACGAAAACTTAATAAAAATATATCAATTGTTGATTTGGTTCCGGTACGAGTTTCGATTCAATTTTTTGGATACATAAATTTATGATACTTTGTAATATTTTGCTGAGTTTGGTTTATCTAATTCGGTATTTTGTTTGTTTTGGTTTAAGACTTATTCAAAAAATTTTCGGATAAAATTTGGTTCGGTAGAGATCGAGTTTGTATTTGAGTATTTTTGTATAAAAATTCAAAAAAAAATTAATAGAAAAACTCAAAAAAACTAAAATTTGATTCTTGATTTGGTTCGGGTTCGGATTCAAGTTCTAATATATTAAAGCGGGAGATACTTTCATTTTGATCGTGTTCTAAACTATAGGATAAAACTAACTTAAGGTTCATATCAACCCTTAAAAATAGATTTATGGTAGATTTTGTTACAGATATTTATATAAAAATTTAATTAAAAACTCTAAAATAACAAAAATTTAATAAAAATATGTCGGTTGTTGATTTGGTTCCGGTACGAGTTTAGATTCAATTTTCTGAATACATAGATTTATGATACTTTGTAGTATTTTGTCGAGTTCGGTTTATCTAATTTGGTATTTTGTTTATTTTAATTTAAAACTTATTCAAATTTTCAGATAGAGTTTGGTTCGGTAGAGATCGAGTTTGGATTTGAGTATTTTTATATAAAAATTCAAAATAAAAAAAAAATAATAGACAAACTCAAAATAACTAAAATTTGATTCTTGATTTGGTTCGGGTTCGGGTTCAAGTTCGGATTTTTTGGGTACATAGATTTAAAAACTATTTGAGTATTTATTCAGGTTCGGTTTCTCTAATTTAATTCAATTTTGGTATGGATTTTGGATCTTTAAAACAATATTTTGAAAACAATATTCAAAAATATCAACACGGCTTTAATTAGATAAATAAATACAGTTTTAAAAAAATCAAAACAATTCAATTTCGCGTAATAACACAAGTATAATCCTAGTTAAAGTTATATTGGCGAGATTTCAGTTTTTTTATTTAGTTAGTTAGAACATTTTTTACAAGAAAAACTAAGCATGAATATATTTAATGCAAGTGGCCTTTAGTCCAGTGGCAAGGGTAAGTCCACTAAATGGTAGGCGCACTTGCACAACTGGGGATCGAGTCCCACCGCCTGCATTATGTAGGAAATAAGCTAATGGGCCGAGCAGTTGTGGCCCAATATTTTTGAAAAAAATATATATCTCTTATATAATAAAAGCGTTGCATTAACTTAAATACCATGTTATATTGTCTGTTTTGGACTAGGTTGTATTGTTACTAGGAAATATTATCACATAATATTTGTCACACAATTATATTCTGATAAGATTTTATAACTAATTAATTGATTATTATTATCTAGATTAAATATTATTAATTAATTAATTATATTCTGATTATTATTATCACATCTCGCCTACTTTGAGATTATCTTTGAAATTATTCTATTATAATTTTAATCTCTTGAATAATTATATTCCTAATCCAAAAATG
>OVBA01004292.1:0-23914 GCA_900406435.1 Lepidium aucheri | reverse complement strand
CTGAATTTGGTAAAATACATATTGGTAAGATTTAAATACATATTATATTGCCATTTTACGATATAAAATAAAGAATTCATATATAAATTAACTCTTTTGAAATAGAAAATATAGGTAAAATAAATAAATAAAAACTTTTTAAAATAGAAACGAAATATTTTTATAAATTACATTTAAAAGAACAAAATAAAAAAATTTATTTATAATTTTTATGTTACCTTGTTGAAGTTGTTGACCATATTATTTCTAGTGAATTTTTTGAGCCTACAAAAATTATAAGATTACTATTTATACAAAAAAATCAAATAAATAACAATAAAAATTTGTTTACCTTTACACTTTTATATGAAGGTCTGGAGTTGTGATGTTTGCTCGTATCAAAAAGATTGAGATATTGAATAATAATGGTGAATGGTAATTGGTACAGAGTTTAAGTTTTAAATTTACAAAATAAAATAAATACATATAGATGAATATGCAAGTTACTTATATGGGTATTATGTCTTCCATAGTATAAAAAAAGTTACAATGATTCTTCATACTGTCTGGATGATTTCAGCCTGTAGTCACAAACAATATGGTTAAAAATATAGAACGACAAAATATGGTGAGAAATAGGTCAATTATAGTTATTTTTATAGGAAGAAAATTAGGGTTGTATTGTGTAAAATATTTAAATTTTAAAAATAATTAGTTAGCATATCTTTAGCATTAATTCGAAAATATATTTAAAGCAATAATTTTCTATATTTACTTTTTACGATTCAATAATTATGGAAAATTTATATTTTGAATTATAAATTGGTAAGTTTTAATAACATAAGAGGTTTTAAGACTTTCAAAAATTGTAGATATCCTTAGAAAGTTAAATAAAATATTCGAATGAAGGTACATAAGGAAAAAATTAAGTTCCGAAAATTAAGTTCCAAAAATTAGGATATTCTATGGTTATTTAAGGAAAAAATAAGATTTTAAGATTATTTAAAATAAAATTCCAAAAATTAGGATATAATTAGAATATTTTATGATTATTTAAGGAAAAAAAGATTTTAAGAATATTTAAAATTAAATCCGAAAATTAAGATATAATTAGGATATTTTATGGTTATTTAAGGAATATAGGATTTCGGATGAATTATGTATCAAATATAGGAATAATAATATTAAATAATAAGATTTCGGATGAATTATGTATCAAATATAGGAAAAATTCATGATTAGTGCATGGTATTTATATAGGGTATGATGTATAGGATTACAATTAAGGTTATTACATCAATAACCTTTCCAAAATATTTGAACTTTATTATTTATATAAAATCTTTAATGGCATTATGAGTAAATAAGGTTGAGTTAACGGGTAATATTTCAAAATGTTTTCCTTTTATTATATAGTAGATCTTTTTTCGGTCACAAGTGAATGAGTAACTGAACCAACGACCACCAATTGTAACGACTGATCATTGAAACTGATTTATAGAATTTTCACCGACTGATCATTGAAATTGGACTGTGTTGTATATGACATAGATGAATTGAATAATTTGAATCTATTATAAATAAAAAATGTATAGTATGCTGTTTATACAGAAATCCACAACATCACAATACCTTGTGATTTGCTTCTGAACGATTTGTAATCTACCCAACTCACATACAGCAGCACCTGCACCATTCCCTGTTCACTCAGCAACAAAACTTTGAATACAACAAGTTATTTTTTCGTTTACTCAATATTTTTGGCAGAGATTTTCTTCTCAAAAAGTCAAGTTCTAATGGAGAATTTCTAAACCCTTCTCACTTATATAGAACTTGGAAGCATCATTTCTATACTTCGTGTAGAGTATGGCTCCATGCTTATAGCCATCATGAGATGCCACTGTTCAGCATGCTGTACACACAACTCAACAACCCTCTCATGATACTAACCCATCTACTCGCTACACTCCTTTAGTATAGCCTGCAAGACCATCATGCTTCACTATAGTTGCTCACCAACAATTCTGGAGACTTTCAGACACCAACTGCTTCTGCTGCACTTCTTATGTACAATCTACCACGGCTCCACTATTCTTTCCATTCATGTAGTACCATCTGCTCTGCTATAGGTGTTTACCAACAACTCTGTAGACTTTCTCATCTGCCCATCAAACCACTCCAGCTGCTCTACTATAGTGTTTGTGCCAGAAACATTTTTCTACAAAAAGCAAACTATACAAAATAAATACACAATTGTATTTTCCTATTTTCTCACTTATTTATTTCCAATTAATTTCATATTTTCAATCCCTCTTTTTCTTTGAGTGTAATAATTCAAGCACCTGAAAAACGTTAGAGATCACACAAACAATTTAAGCCTGATTAAAACAGCTAGTTACACAAACATAGGTATGATCAACCTAGTTAGTTGCACAAACAAACATTTCCTAAACATGGCCAAAATGGCAAGGGTTTTCAAGCGTCAGCATAAGAGACAATTAACCATCCTAAACGACATAAGGTTCAACAAGCAATAATCTAAAAAGTTCATGCTCCCCCATATCCAACTAAATATCAAAAACCTAGCATTTTGATTCATCTATCCATCATTAGCTCTATCATGGGTATCTATCTCAATACACGGCGAAAACACCACATAACCACATATTCCCACTATTTGATAGCACACTCAAGGAAAAAAATTATTAGAATAAACGTGAACTTAGAACACATCCAAATAGGTTCCAGAATAATAATATTATAAGACAGTGTTTGATGTATGCAATTGAGGATCCTGCTTAGTAACTCTTAGCCCAATTTCAGTTAATCAAGAATAAGAACACGTTCAAACAGACTTGGAGGACTGACTAGCTCTTATGATGAAACACAAAGCGTAAGAGAAGTTGAAACCAAATCTGCACAACAAGCCATAAGTTGCATATGAGACATGAGTTAGACATAAACAATTTTTTGGATATTTTTATTTAAAAATATATACACTTTTTTGTTTGTTTTTGTTTTTGTTTTAATTTTAAGTGTGGGGAAGAAGTTACTATCGAGAAAGGAGAGGGGTCGGGAGCATTTGCTCCACTTGCTTTTTTGCAAAGCCAAACGCTGGTAACACGTTTAGAGTATGTCCAATGATGCTCTAAGTCTCACTCCAAACTCTTTATTTGGCTAAAAATATTTCCAATGGTATTCTATTTTTATTCTAAAAGTAGAGATTTCTACTTTTTTACTATATATTTATTTGGAATAAAAAATAAAATAGATTATTGGAACAAACTTATCTCTATTTTTTGAAAAATCTATTTTAGAGGAGAAAAATAGCATGAGTCTATGGAGATGGTCTTAGTATATATAGGTATGTTGGTATATTCATCTTTTTTTCGTTGTTGTTAAAAATGCTGGTTTTATGTTGTCGGAAAACAATTTGAATTTTAATACAAAAATTTTGAAAAACAAATTGCCTTTATAGTTAGTGGATTTATGTGTTATTTCTATACACACTTTTCTGCTTTGATAAAATCTTCATAGGCACAGTTATATTTTCATTTTTTATTTGCCAATGTATAAGTTATGATGCATCTTATATAATTTAACAACTCTAGAAAAAATATGAACACTACTAGAAAAAACTGATTTTAGAAAATACATATCATTTGGAATCTGTTTCGAATAGGCCATTCTAGACGGATTACAAATGAAAGTTTCTGTTTCTGTCTGGTACATGTTGTCACAAACCGAAATTTCTCCCAATTTTGTTCAAAATTCTAGACAAAATCCAGACAAGTAATGTGCGTCCATGAGTAATGTGCGTCCATAATTTAGAGGACACTTTCCAGATAACATAACAATAGATTGTCTAGAAATTCCCGATGGTATGTAATAATTTATTTGCGTCTTGAATGTTTTCTTTACTGTACTTGACTGTTAAACCTCGTCTCAAAATGCAGACAGTTTGACACAAAATTTTTCTGTCACATAAACCAGACTAGAACCAACAAATATATGTGGTCTGGAATAACAAATTGTATTTTGTTTATTATTAAATTTGAATATATTTATAAATGAAATAAATAGATATTCATAATTTTATCCAGAAAGGGGAAGTAAAAACATTCTTATAAAATAAAGGTTCACATTGTGTTTCTGATATTAAAACACAGAGATGTTCTAGCACTAAGCAAAGGTCATGGTATGTTAGAGAAATCTATCATTGGGTATCCTGTTCCAAAATAGTTGGGTCGATTTTATTTATACTATGTCAATTACTTTTACAAAAGTTAGATAATATATAGAAAAAAAAATAAAAATAGATGGTTACTATATCTTTATAATGCAAAATAAGTTGCTTGCAGGAAAAATTTTTCTTAATTTAGAATATCAGTTATTTGTTCAACTTCACTTTATTCAAAAGCTCACTAATAGAAGAAAAGCAAGTATCACTTATTTTAGAAATAATGATCAAATAAAATGTTTATTTTTATATTCTTTGTTGACTACTAAAATCATTGATAGTTTTTTTAAATCCATATTTTCTAAAACTTTTTTTCAATGTTAAAATTGCTAAATCGCTCTATTGTTGTAATGACATTGATGATCTTAAATATATTTTCTTAGCAGTTTTAGTTTAGAAAGACTCATTTCACTAATGCTACGGTCACATAAGAGGTAAGCAATAGCAATATTGGGACAACAAGCACCGTTCTTTACAAACTTAAGACCTTTGATACATGTCATTGTTTCTTGAGGTAGAGTCACATGCAATACTTTTAACTTACAAAAAAGTTCATCCAAATCAAGATCCGATGAACCATCATAAGAAAATATACTATGAAAATTAGTGACATTCTCTTAATTCGATACCATCAAAATACTTTACCTTCACCAAACTATATAAGAGTCCAAAAAGAGTTTCAAATGTTTTCATTTCCTCAAATCTAGTTCTTAACGAAGCAATTGCAGTATCAACAAAAAAATAATGAGTACTAAAAGAATCTTTAGGTGTTTGAATAACTTCATCATGATTGTTTTCATCAAACTATTTTTTTAAACCTCCTACGCGTACTTGGAAATACAACATCAACATCCATACCACCAGCAAAACTTTTAGTTATATTCATACTTAGCTAAATCCATCATTTCTATATTTCTCAATAAAAGACATCACAACTTCTACTTGTTTTGTTGCATTTTCAATACACATAAATTTCGCTTCTAACTTCCTTATATCAAATAACCATCCCAGAGTAAAAGATCAAAATTTTAAAGTGCATTAACCAATCATTCAGATTCACTCTTTGATATACTATCATCACACAAGATATATAATTCTAATAAACCCGACCTATGTGTAGAGCTTGATATTTTATAGCCTTGATACTTTTGATTCGATTCTTCCATTTAATATTAGATAGATTTTTACCATAAAATATGGAATATAATCAAAGTAAAATATTCTTGTTTTTGCAGAGCCCAAAAATAAAGTATATATGAAATACAATTTTCATGCAAGAATGTGCTATACCATTTACAATAAAATTCAAGATTTGATCTTGATATTCGAATTTGTACATATATTAATTTAATTTTAGTATTTTTAGAGTTTTTAATGAGTTTTTGTTAATTTTAAATTTCTATATAATAATTATAACCAAACTCACTTTAGACCTATTTTCAAGGATAGTTTTGAACTATATGTTAAATTTATCCTAAAGTTTATAACACAGCCTAAATGAAGGTTTCTCCCGCTTTAATATATTAGACTAGATTATACCCGTGTTATAATGCAGGATTTGATTATTTTTTCAAAGCTTATTCATTTATTTGTTAGACCCGTATTGATATTTTTGAGATGTTATTTTAGAGACCCGTAACCTGAACCAAAATTGATATGTATTAGAGGAATCGAACGCGACAAAATATTCAAATGGGTCCCAAATTTATATATCCTAAAAACTGAACACGAACCGGAACCAAATCAAAAATCAAATTTTAGCTTTCTAGAGTTTTTGTATTATTGTCGTTTTTAATTTTGAACTTTTATATAAAATAACCTCTGAACCCGAACTAGATCTATACTAAACCGAATCATATCCAAAAAGTAAAAATATCCAAGTAAGTCTTAAATCAAAAGAACAAAAATACTGAATTAAAGAAACTGAACCCGACAAAATACAAGAAATAGATCCTAAATCTATGTACCCGGAAAACCGAATCAAAACGTGAACGAGAACCAAATTTGTAAACGATATATTTTTATTAATTTTAGATTTTTTTATTAAATATTTATTAGTTTTGAATTTTTATAAAAAGTCTGTAACAAAACCCATCTTATGACTATTTTTAAAGGATTGTTATGAACTTAGGTTAATTTTATCATATAGTTTATAACACGGTCAAAATGAAAGTGTCTCCCGCTTTAATATATAAGATTATGATTATACCCACACTCTAGCATGGGATATGCATGTTTTTTCAACTCGTGTTAATGTGGTTCTTAAACCTATGTTGATATTTTGAATATTATTTTGGAAGCCAAAAATAAAACCAAAATTAACTCGAATTAGAGAAATTTAACCTCAAGCAAACCCAAAAATATTAAATATTAGTTTTTCTATTAAATATTTGTGAATTTTGAATTTGTATATAAAAATATCTTAACCTAGAATTGGTCTATACCGTACAAAATTCTATCCGAAAATAAAAAATATTTGAATATGTTTTAAACCAAAATAACTAAAATAATAAACCGAACCCGACAAAATATCAAATGTCCTAAATCTCTGCATCAGGATAATTGAATTTAAATCCAAACCAGAACCGAATCAATAATTAAATTTAAAACTGATATACTTTTATTAAATTTTTGTTTTTTCTATTAAATCTATATTAGATTTGAATTTTTTTATAAAAATCTATAATAAAACTTATCTTAATCATATTTTAAGGGTAGTTATGAATCTAAAGTTAATTTTTGTTCTAAAGTTTACAACACGGTCAAAATAAAAGTGTCTCCAGCTTTAATATATAAGATGCGCCTTTTTGTTCTATTGTTTTTTCATATTTTATTATACTTTTCTTGGCCATTTTAAATCATGAATCCTAAACATATATCTATATTGCCGGACCTCAGAGATATGCCTTTAATCATCTGTTAATTAATCCATGCATATGCCAACAAACAATTCTTTAGTAACCAAAAGCAAGGTAAATTAATTGTCATTATAAGAACGATAAAGATGAATATATATAACTAAGTTGAAATAAAATAGTTATAACGAGATTTAGGGTTAGATTAACATCTCCGAAACAGGCTCTCAACCTTTAAACTTTTCAAATTTTCAAAACATTTTTTTGGTTATAACTTATAACTAAAGAGTCCCATTTTTTCCCCCAACTAATGGAGATTATTCGTTAGTTTAATTATGTTTGTTATCTAACAAAAATATGGTCATTATTAATGACGACGACACAGATTTAATTTGATTAAACTTCATAAAAAAAGAAAGAAATTGTTCTTCTTAGGTTATTGGTCTTTTAAGAACTCTCAGCTTAAACTTGATCAAAGGTGATCATAGCTCTTCTTTTAATTACAAGTATTCCAAAATCTGTTTATATTTATTGATTGATTGTGTTTGGAAACAGATATATACAAAAATGAACCAAGAAACAAAACCAGGATATGATCCGGATCGAATTCCAGCTTCGGTTTTCGCAGCTACGATGACTTCTAAACAAGATTGGAGTATGCAATCGAATGAATCTTTGTTCAGTATTCATATGGGAGACTTCTCCACAATGTACAAATCTGGAGAACTCTGTAATTTCGAATATACCTCTACGTATATGAACAACAACAACAAACATGTTGATAACAAAATCTTTTTGAGCGATGCTAGAACCAAAGAAATCGATATACCGGTTGTCGAAACCGGACCAAAAGCCGATAATCGAGATGCTCCTAAACCGGATATACTTCAACAAATTCCGGTTTCTCCTACCAAGTCATGTCACTCCGAGACCAGTAACAATAGCGTGGCTTCTTTCGTATTTCCCACGTAAGTCGTTAATATTCAATCTTCTAAACCGGTAAATTCGACCAGAATCAAATTGTTTGGTCGAAACCTATTATATATATATGTATTAGATTAATGAGTGGAAAGACCCATTTCATATATATATATATATATTAGTGAGGATCCTTTCTAACTTCTGATGAATGATGCTAATACGCCTCATCGAGATGATTGTTCTTTGGTCATTAATCTCGATATGTTTGGGGATGGATCGACGGCACTAATTTGAGTCTGGTTTATCGATAACTAGACCACTTTTAGGTCGGATTGGTGTTATTCCCTAATAATATGTTTAGATTTTTAAAACGAGACATGTCTTTCTCTTGGTTTCTGTAGATTATCAGATTACCAACAAAATCGAAAGACAATATTCAACGTGAAGAGTGAAAGTATTAAAAAGGAAATATCAAGACCGGACTCGAAGCATGGTTTGTTCTTAGATGGTCGGAAGCCGGCCGGTGGTGGTGGTTGGCTTTCTTGTATTTTCTGTTTCTCAGTGAAGGATTGAGATTGTCTCTCATTCATCAAGTCAATTATAGAGGTTTTAGTTGTCCAAGAGATCCGATACATTCGAGAAGGTAACTACGAATTGATTTCATCCTATGGAACACAATGTAGATACCACGTAATCTTAATGTCTTAATGAAATATTTTTTTTGTTTAGCTTATATATTGTTTATGAATATATTCTGTAACACCCACAGGGAAAAATGTGGTGATGTAAAAGAATGATCAAATTCTGTGAAGCGATTTATTTCTTTGTAAGATCTTGATGGATGTTATTTCTTATCCAAAGAACATATACGTTTCTTTTGTCTCGCTCGAGTGTTCGGGTCAATTCTTTCGGTTTTGTCTAGATCGCTTAGCCTTAGCCATTTCAGTTGGTTATTAGGTTTGTCAAAGAAGCCAAGTTTGGGTCCACATAAGAAAAAACTGAGTCCTTAAGTGTGTTTGTTAGTATTCGTACCACGTAATTAATAACTCAATACTAAGGAATTAGTTATGTCTAACAAAGTAAAATAATGGTGACGTTTACCTAATTTCCATATTCTGATATCACTGCTACATTCTAGTATTTCATGTTAGCATAGTGACAAGGACTATAAAGCAACTCAGTTGAATAAATTAACAAAAACAAGACATAGAGTATAAATATTACAAGAAAAACTTTCATAGAGTTCGACCAAAAAAAAAAACTTTCATAGAGATGCATCATTTTCCACCAAAAATCATTTCTTTTTTCTTTTGGTCAAACCACTAAAACGACATCTAAAATCACAAACTATTACACTCTTTATTCCTAAATGATTAATTTTTGGATTTTTTCACGTATATTAAAAATGAATTGGTCATTAGTTAAATTAGGAAACAAATTCAGATTTGAAGGAGATGCGGGCAGGGGAACAATATCCGACATCCACGGGTCTTTCCAGACTTTGATTGTTTTATNTTGTACAAATGTCCTTGTTGTTGGGATATCAATCCAAGTCCCACATCGGAAGTTTAGACAAGGAGTGTCTAATATATAAGTCAATGGATTCTCCAATTAGTATGAGCCCTTTTAGGATGAAACCCAATAAGGAAAACCTTGAGGGCTTTGCCACTGTGGGCCCAAAGAGGACAATATCATACTAATTGAGAGGTTATGGGAATTATAAAAGCCCTATAATTGGTATCAGAGCCCATGGTTCGAGAGGAGAACCTGGAGAAGTGGGTGTTGACTGGAGGTTTGGTGTGCGGAAGAATTCTCAACGTAAGCTCGCGATTCATGGGATACCGGTAGCTTGTGTCGAAAGTCTACCTAACAGAGCAAAAGGTTAGGGGGCGTGTTCCGTTAAGTGATTACGGTGGTACAAGAGGTATCATGAGATGCCGATAGAGGTATCAAAATGTTTCGCTGGAGGGGAGGTCAGAGGATGTTGTGGTCCTTGGTTTGAGGGGAAGATTGTTGGGATATCAATCCAAGTCCCAGATCGGAAGTTTAGACAAAGAGTGTCTAATATATAAGTCAATGGATTCTCCAATTAGTATGAAACTTTTTGGGATGGAACCCAATAAGAAAAACCTTGAGGGCTTTGCCACTGTGGGCCCAAAGAGGACAATATCATACTAATTGAGAGGTTATGGGGATTATAAAAGCCCTATATTATCTTCACCAATTTTCCTAATGATCCTTTTAGATACTAAAGATCTAGCCGAGGAGATGCTTCACCACCCATAAGAAGGGGAAATCAAGTAGTCGTCAAAGTTGTTTAGCCAGAAGAACCGAGTTGAATTGCTCCAAGGCCCTAAAGCCCGATCCTCCTTTGGATTTAGGTTTACATAATTTGTTCTATTGTTTCCAGTGGATACTTTTGAAAGCTTCTGAGTTTGACCACCAAAAATTTGCTATTGCGAAATTTAAACTTTATTATGACCGACCTAGATAAACGGTAACATGACATTACGTAAGTTGGTAAAGCTGTAAGAACCTATTTAATTATGACCTCCTTTCCAGCTTTTGATTGAAATTTGGAAGATCAACTATTTATTTATTCCTGAAGTTTTTCTCGCACAAAAACAAAAACTTTTGTTTTGGCTCCACCGTTTTCGGTAGGCCTAAGTAGGAGCTCATTCCTCCTATATTGGTAATCACTAGAATCCGATGTAACTCCATTTTACGACCATCTAGGACAGCATGTTCATATTAAATTGACGATTTTTTAAAATTAATTTGTTGACCAGAAACTAGTTCATACTCTTTGAATAATTTTAATATTTGAGTAGCTTCTTCTTTATTGTTTCGGATAATTACTTTAAATACAATATATATTTTCTCGGATAATTACTTTAAATAAAGATTATTATTGCGCACGCCAATGACAAGTTATTCATATAAAACGCGGTGGTCTGAATAAATTAATAGAAGGATTAGGTTAAGTAAAGACTTGTTAAACAATTGAACTGCCCACTTAGAAACAAATGTAATAGAACAAATATGATTTGGACCACGTCAAACATATGACATACGTTCTTGTCCTATAAATTGTAAGCACTCATTCTTCACAAACATCACACAAACAACAAATTCACAAACACAACACTAATAGCAAAACTTCAAGAAACTTTGGCTTCTTCGATCTGTTTCAAAAATGAAGTTTTCTCAATCTCTCATATCTTTTATTACTTTGGCAATAGTCCTTCCCTTTTCCAATGCTTACGATCCAAGTCCACTCCAAGACTTCTGCGTGGCCATTAGTGACCTCAAAAATGGTGGTATGTATTAAAAAACAATTTCATGTTTCTTTAATTCTCTACTATAGTTGCTATTCTCCTTCATTGTGATTGAAGAAAAAGTTGTAACGTATACATTTTGAAACAATACTTCTGATTAATTATGAAGCATATTGACACCTAGATCTTATATATTAGATTAGAAAGATACCAACTTCCGATGTGGAATATCTATCATATTCTGACAATTTCTACTTGCAGTTTTTGTGAATGGTAAGTTCTGTAAGGATCCAAAGCAAGCAAAGGCAGAAGACTTCTTCTATTCAGGTCTTAACATGCCAGGAGACACTAATAATGATGTCAAATCCAACGTGACAACAGTTAATGTCAATCAGATTCCTGGTCTAAACACTATGGGAATATCTTTGGTCCGTATAGACTATGCTCCATATGGCCAAAACCCGCCTCACACTCATCCTCGTGGCACTGAGATCCTTGTCCTGGTCGAGGGAACACTCTATGTTGGATTTGTCTCTTCTAACCAAGATAACAACCGTCTATTCGCCAAAATCTTACACCCTGGAGATGTGTTTGTCTTCCCCGTAGGAATGATCCATTTTCAAGTGAATATCGGTAAGACCCCTGCCGTCGCCTTTGCAGGACTGAGTAGTCAGGATGCTGGTGTCATCACAATCGCAAACACTGTGTTTGGATCAAACCCTCCTATATATCCAGATGTTCTTGCTCAGGCATTTATGTTAGATGTTAATGTTGTTAAAGACCTTCAGGTCAAGTTTGGACCCAATAATTGATGCTAAGTGTTTTGAGAGTGTTCCTCATTGTAACCATTAAAGAGAATATGCGACAATGTGATACTATGAAAAAGGTTATGATTAATAAAATAATATTGGTGTTGTTTACCTAATATGATATTTTAATATTGGTTTTACTTTTCTTATCATGATTTTAGTCTTAACATTTTCTTATTGTCCTCATAATCAGTTGATGGATACTCAGTCAAGTCTTTTAATAGTTGTTAGAATGATAAGGAAATGTAGATTAATTCTCAAATTAATATTTTATTTCCAAGAATATTACCTAAAAATTCCAATAGAGAAAATTGATGTACAATAAAAAACCATCTTCAACCTTCACTTCATCTTTTAAGCTTTTTTCGTTTTTCTCTTAAATTTTACTTCAATCTAGATTGCATTAGTTTATTATCTCTGTTCACTTGTTATTTTCACTATTTTACACTCATAAAATATAACAGCACTATTCAACTATATTCTTAAGTGATTCGAGTTTGGATAATTTTTAGATGATTCTAGTTACATTTAGTGAACTTGTTACTTTTGGATATTAGGATCGAATTTTAAATAGATAACTAAACCGCAGATCAGATGCATTGTAGTATATGAAAGATAGAATTCACAAAGATCAAAGTACACCAGAAAATTTATAAACAAGTTTCAATCTAAAGCAAACGAATTATTTTGAATTCGTGTAGATCGATCAAAGTAAATCAAGAATACGATTAATTAGATTTAAATTATTTTGGGTTAAGTTATTTTAGAGATTAATGACCAGAGAGACAAGGAATTCAAAACTCAACAAATAGTACCGTCATTAAATAATTGGTAGAACTTAAGAACTAGCTTAGATTTCTTTCATAGAAGGTGTTTGTATAGATATATAAGGAAAGGATTACATTGTAAATGTATTATACTAAAGTAGGGTTAAGAATTGTGTGTATAAATACCTTGTACTCGATGATAATAAGATCAGTTAGCCTCTCATCTTACATGGTATCAGAGCATACCGATCTATAATCACCTCAAAACAATTTTTCGTTTACCCATTTTTCTCCATGGCTTTTCCTTCCATTGCTTCTTCCACAGAGACGGTTATGGTATCGGACACACACACACTTCTCAATCCAAACATGACAAATGTGACAAAGCTTACCGCATCTAATTTTCTTATGTGGTCTCGTCAAGTCCATGCCTTACTCGACGGTTACGATTTGGCTGGTTACATCGATGGATCTGTACAGATCCCTACTCCAACACTCACCTCTCCAAACGGAGTCACTCCAAATCCTGCATACTCCATCTGGAAACGCCAGGATCGTCTTATTTATAGTGCTCTGTTAGGAGCCATTACCAATTCTCTTCAACCTCTTCTTGCCACTGCAACCACATCAACTAAGATCTGGAACACACTCACGGAGACCTATGCTCGTCCAAGTCGTGGACATTTGAAACAACTTCGACAACAAATCAAAAATTGGAACAAAGAAAGTAGATCAATAGCGGAATACTTTCAAGGTTTAACAACTCGTTTTGATGAATTAGCCTTGCTTGGCAAGCCTCTAGATCATGAAAACAAGATTGAATATCTCCTCGAAGGATTGACAGAAGAATACAAGACGGTCATAGATCAGATTGAAGGCCGTGATATCTATCCATCACTCACCGAGGTACACGAGAAACTCATCAACCACAAACTCAAACTTCAATCCGTTGCTGCCAGCACCAGTGTTCCTGCTTCAGCTCATGCGGTCACATATCGAAATTCCTCCAATGGTGCTCAGCCTCGCAACAATGGCACTCAGAATTCTCGTGGTGGCAATCGCAACAACAAGCCCAATTCTGCACCGTGGCAACAACAATCACATCAACAAAATCAACCATGACGCCAAGATCAACGCAACACACGTGGGTATCAAGGGAAATGTCAGATCTGCGGGATTTTTGGTCATAGTGCAAAACGATGCTCTCAACTACAACAGTTCATGGCACAGAAAATGTCCCAGCCTCCAGCTGCATGGCAACCACAAGCGAATGTGGCAGCTACTACATCATATAATCCTAACAACTGGGTTGTTGACAGTGGAGCCCCACACCATCTAACAACATATCTGAGTAACCTCGCCATACATCAGCCATACACTGGTGGAGAGAATGTGACAGTTGCAAATGGCTCAACTTTACCAATTGCAAACACGGGTTCTTCCTATCTTTCTACTGAGTCTCGTTCTTTGCACTTAAAAGATACTCTACATGTTCCACACATACACAAGAACTTAATCTCGGTTCATAAATTGTGTAATGCTAATCAAGTTTCTGTTCACTTTTTCCCTTTGTCATTTCAGGTGAAGGAGTTGAGCACGGGGATCCCATTGTTCCATGGCAGAGCTGAAAATGGGCTGTATGAGTGGCCAACCTCATCTGTATCCATTGCAAGCTATTACGCAAATCCATCATCCAAAACCACTCTCTCTCAATGGCACTCAAGACTTGGACATCCATCTCTACCTATTCTTAAATCTGTTGTCTCTCAATATTCTCTACCCATCTCGATTCAGTCCCAAAAAGATTTTTCTTGTTCCGATTGCTACTTGAATAAAAGTCATAAACTACCTTTCTCAACAAATACTTTGACTTCTACAAAACCCTTACAACTCTTATATACTGATGTCTGGACATCTCTAGTCCTTTCCTATGATTCATACAAATACTATGTTCTTTTCATTGATCACTATACTCGATACACATGGCTCTACCCACTTAAAAGAAAATCTGATGTACAATCCACATTCAAAGCCTTTAAATCTCTTGTCGAGAATCATTTTCACACCCAACATTCAGACTCTCTTCTTAGACAATGGTGGTGAATTCATGGTGTTAAAAGACTATCTTGCTCTCAACGGCATAACTCATCTTACCTCTCCATCGCACACACCTGAACACAATGGTGTGGCAGAACGCAAACATCGTCACTTGGTCGAAACATCGATGACACTCCTCACGCAGGCTTCCGTACCACCGCAATATTGGCCCTATGCACTCGCAACAGCCACATATCTGGTCAATCGAATGCCTACACCACTTCTCAACAATCAATCACCGTACCTGAAGCTCTTTAA
This sequence comes from Lepidium aucheri, assembly GCA_900406435.1. NCBI lineage: Eukaryota > Viridiplantae > Streptophyta > Magnoliopsida > Brassicales > Brassicaceae > Lepidium > Lepidium aucheri. Next base: position 8,710 of record OVBA01004292.1, on the reverse strand, counting down.
CAAAGACCCCAACTACTTGAAACTCAGAATTTTCGGGTGTGCTTGCTTTCCATGGCTTTGACCATACAACAGACACAAGCTAGAACCAAGATATGCACGATGTGTCTTCGTTGGGTACTCTCTCACTCAAAGTGCCTACTTATGCTTAGACCCAATCACTCAAAGAGTCTATACCTCCAGACATGTTCAGTTCATTAAGACAGATTTCCCATTCACCAATACCATCACGCAATCGCCATCTCCCTGTGAAACACCAACCAACCCCACCGAAGCCTCACCTACCCGCATAACTGTTGCCACCACTCGTCCGCTCGTTGTCACTCAGCAGGAACACAGATCAACGAGCTCAACGTCTTCCCTTACATCGTCGTCGAGATCTCCTCAACAATTAATGGACTCAGGCCCGTTAACAACAGGTGGTCAGAACTCACCTACTAATAACATCAACCCACACACAAGCTTCAATGGCCCAACAACAGACTCAGGCCCATCTTCGAATAGTGACATCCAAAATGGGGCCCATACAGAGTCACCTTCACCGCCGATCTGTGCAACACGCGAACAACAAATTGTTGAGCAGGATTCAACAGGAGTCACGAATGTTCACCCGATGCGTACCAGATCGAAGAATTAAATCACCAAACCCACATGTAAATTGAATCTCCTTGCGGTTACAAGATCACCACCAGCTCTAGAACCCAAGAATGTGACAGAAGCACTCAAGAACGAACACTGGCGCAAGGCCATGGCTGATGAGGTGAATGCGGTTATCAACAATCACACCTTCAACTTGGTTCCACGCCCACGTGACTACAATGTTATTTCTACAAAGTGGATATTCACGCTTAAATACAAATCTAATGGTGAAATCGATCGACACAAAGCACGCCTAGTGGCGAGGGGATTCCGTCAAGAGTATGGTCGTGATTATTTCAAAACTTTTAGTCCCGTGGTGAAGTCGACTACTATACGGATGGTACTTCAAATCGCAGTAGGAAAAAATTGGATTGTTCGTCAACTTGATATAAACAATGCCTTTCTTCAAGGGAAACTATTGGAAGAAGTATATGTGTCACAACCACCAGGGTTTGTCGACAACGATCATCCAGATTATGTTTGCCGACTCAACAAAGCTCTATATGGTCTCAAGCAAGCACCCCAAGCGTGGTATGAGGAACTTCGAACCTTTCTCATCTCAATTCGATTCACAAACTCGGCTGCTGACACATCTGTTTTTGTATACAACTATGGGGGCGTTCTTGTGTATATACTTGTGTATGTGGATGACATAATTGTCACCGGCAACAACTCTGATGAGGTTCATCGGATCATCAGCATGTTGTCTGCCAGATTCTCACTCAAAGATATGGGTGACCTCAGCTACTTCTTGGGCATAGAAGTTACTCGGTCTACAAAGGGAATTCATCTAATGCAGCAAAAATATATAGTTGATCTCCTCACAAAGACGAATATGCTGGAAGCAAAGTCAGTCTCAACTCCTATGGCAACACATCCACGTCTTTCACTAACATCGGGAACAAAGTTGCTGGATCCAAAGGAGTTTAGACAAGTCATAGGCAGCCTTCAGTATCTATCGTTTACACGCCCAGACATAAGCTATGCGGTAAACAAGCTTTCACAATTTATGCATGCTCCAACTGATTTACATTGGCAAGCTACAAAAAGGATACTCAGATATCTTGCAGGGACCATCACCACCGGTATTTTTATTCAAGCAAACATGCCCTTATCTCTACATGCATATTCCGATGCAGATTGGGCAGGTGACTCTTATGATTTTGTGTCAACAAATGCTTACATTATTTACTTAGGTGGTACACCGATATCGTGGACATCCAAGAAGCAGAGCGGTGTTGCTGATCTTCAACAGAAGCTGAATATAGAGCAGTAGCACACACCACATCAGAATTACGTTGGATCTGCTCTCTTCTGACCGAGTTACACATCTCAATACCATCAGCTCCGGTGATTTATTGTGACAATATTGGTGCAACATACCTATGTGCAAATCCGGTTTTTCATTCTAGGATGAAACACATAGCTATTGACTATCATTTCGTCCGCGACAACATCCGTTCAGGTACTCTTCGTGTTGCTCACATATCAACCAAAGATCAGCTTGCAGATGCACTCACCAAACCACTTTCAAGAGCTCGATTTGCAGATCTTTTTAGCAAGATTGGCGTCACTTTAGTGACTTGATCTTGTGGGGGCGTATAGATATATAAGGAAAGGATTACATTGTAAATGTATTATACTAAAGTAGGGTTAAGAATTATGTGTATAAATACCTTGTACTCGATGATAATAAGATCAGTTAGCCTCTCATCTTACAGTTTGTACTAGGTTTAGCACAGAGATTAGAGGAAAGATGAGGTAGAAGATTCTGTTTATTAATTGGTAAAAATAGTGCTTACAAGGGTGGCTTAGCCAAAAACAAGATTACAAGAGTCTAAGTTTCGAGCTAGGGTTTAGTGTGTGCGGTAGAAAATAATTTTTCCATCACACGTTTCAGGTGAACTCCGTACCACACGATTCTGTCTGTTCTGTAGTCGGTAGTACGTCCCAAGTGCTAGATGGCGCGTAGCTGATGCGTCTCAACGAGCCCGTGGACCAAGCAGGACCCATAGGCTTGGATGCTTGCTGACGTGGCCCGTTATGTGCATGCATATTGTTGACGTGGACGATTTAGATGATGTGGTCGATTCTTATCGACGTGGGCGTTTCGTGACAAAAATTGTATGAACAGTGAGTCCTACGTAAACCAGGGGTTGTAAGCCCACCTCAGAAGGTACAACTACTAACTAATTTAATTAAAGTAAAGAATTAATAGAAATAAGTTTAAAAAGCACAAATTTAATTAAAATATATCGGGTACCCATTCGGTTCTTGATTCGGTTTGGGTTCGAATTCGGGTTCAATTTTGGGTACATAAATTTAGAACCTATTCGGGTATTTTGTCAGATTTGTTTCATGTTCGATTTCTATTTTTTGGGTTGGTATCGATTCTGGTTTATGGTATTGGGTTTCAGGAATCAGATTTTATGGCCAGACTAAATAAAATATCCAAGAAAATCTAACTTCTCTGACATACTGAAGAAAGCAAGACTGACTCAGAATATCGGAAAAGTAAACTTATATGAGTACTATTAAATATCAAATTCGGTGAACAACACCTTTTTATTTTCTCAAGCATAAACCTTATATTCGTATTACATCATTTAATTAAGTATTATAAAAAGCGGTTAACACTCATGAATTATGGATAGATTTAGTTTTTAAACTTGGCCTCAAGCTCTTTGACAACATTGACATCCAATTTAAAAGCCTGAGCGAGAACATCTGGATTAATGGGAGGTGTTGAACCAAAGACAGTATCAGCGATGGTGATAACACCAGCGTTCTGACTACTCAGTCCTGCAAAGGCAACTGCAGGGGTCTTTCCGATATTCACTTGAAAATGGATCATTCCTATGGGGAAAACGAACACATCGCCTGGATGTAACACTTTGGTGAATAGACGGTTGTTGTCTTGATTTGAAGAGACAAATCCGACATATAATGTTCCCTCGAGAACGACAAGGATCTCAGTGGCACGAGGATGTGTATGAGGAGGGTTTTGTCCATTAGGAGCATAGTCTATACGGACCAATGATATTCCCATAGTGTTTAGTCCTGGAATCTGATCAACATTGACTGTTGTTACGTTTGATTTGACATCATTATTAGTGTCTCCTGCCTTGTTGAGGCCTGAGAAGAAGAAGTCTTCTGCCTTTGCTTTCTTCGGGTCCTTACAGAATTTACCATTCACAAACACTGCATATTGGTTCGAAAAATATATATTAAAACACTGAATAGTAATTAGTAGAGATCGAGTTGAAGAAATGGAGATTTATACGTACCACCATTTTTGAGGTCACCAATGGCCACACAGAAGTCTTGGAGTGGACTTGGATCATAAGCTTCAGCAAAGGAAATGACCAAAGCTGATATTGTAATCAGAATGAGAGACTTGGAAACCTTCATTTTCAGACAAAAGGTTCTTCTATTGTTTTTATATGTAAGTTTGTGTTTGTTTGTGAATTGTGAAGCATTTGAGCTCGCTATTTATAGGGCAAAAGCGTATGTCTTATTTGACTTGGTCCAAAAGTTATTCATTTACTTTTGTAATTCGCGTGTTTCAAAGTGGCAGTTCAAAAGTCTATCGCTAAGTTAATTTATATAAACTTGATTTGCAAACTGTATAAGGACCAGATCGAGCTAGCTCGTAAATGATCAACCTGCCCTTGATAAGTATATTTATAACGAACACGAACAAGTCTTCTATATGTAAAGAATTATCTTGATAAAAAGGTATCCTTAAATTTATATTTTAATTTTAGGGCTTTTTTGTGTGTGGTAAAGTTATAATTATAGGTTGTTTGGTAAGAAGATACATTAGGTAAATTTTCCAAATTCACTGGTCGTTTTAGATTACCTTTAGTCTAATGAAACTTAAAGACTAATTCAATATCATAGAAAAGTAAGGATAAAACTTAATTACCAAAGTAGGCAAAAAAACATCATAGTTGGTTAAATGTCCCAGTCTTGAAATCTACCAAAATGGCAATGCTAGTTACCAAATTTTCAACATATATGTAAGCAGTTCTCTGGATTTTTTTTAAAAAAACAACCATTTGATATCTCCTTTAAATAGACAAGAAAAAGCTTCATAACTTTAATAGCTACGAAAATATGATTAAAACATAACAAACTCTATCTTATCTATTAAGCAGTGCTCAAAAAATAGCTAGACAGTAATTGGACCGTAAGTATAAAAGTATTTAGTTTATTAAATTATATAGTAATATCCAAATAAGTCTCACATTTTTTATATAACCAAACACAATTATCATAATTTAGTATTTATAATAACAAGATAATTTTACTATAATGAAATCTATCTTTTCACAACTATTTGTAAAGCCAAGCGGATGAGAGGTGTTTATACAGCATTACAATTACATGAGAGGAGATCACTATGGCCTGGACCTATCAGAAATAGAGAGTGATGAAAATTATCTTTTCACTTCGCAAACTTTTTAATTTCTAATCTATTCCAGCTCTTTTTTAACACATCTATATCATAGGTAAATATTTTTGTTAGAAACATAGCAAATAAAGTTTGAAGATTAATAGATTCATTATGATGATACGTAAATATATTTTCTACACGATTCGACAATTATTTTATATGACCTTCTAGTTTCAATCTTAGTGGAAAAAAGTTTATGGCTAAATCGCTTCAAAAAATCATCAAATAGTTATGCTTTAATCACAATTTTTCTGGTATCGAGATTCGATTCATTCATGATGCAAGGGAAAGGGAAAATTTTTTTTTAGATATAGAGTTTAGTTATGTATCTGGCCTTATCGATCTAATTATTGTGTGACTTAGGTTGACAAAAAAATATTTTTTTCATGACTATTTAACTATTTCCGTGGCTACTCTAGCTTATGAATTGAATAATAGTTAGTTTCCCATATAGAGTACATATTATTTTTAATTTTGTATGTAGGAAATTAATTTATTTATGCCGCTGTGTAATAAAATGAAAGTCCTGTACATACAACGGAAGCTTGTACATACATATCAAGCAGCTGAATATTTACGCTTGTACTTTTAAGGTTTACGTATTGAATATCAAAGATGATATAAAATGAAACGAAATTCAATAGTAATATAAGACTTTACCATATAGTTGAAAAAAATCCCAAAAATAGTAACATATATTGACAAATAATTCACATACACATATTCTACCAAACTTGAATCTAGAATGTCATAATAAAACAAATATCACAAATCAAATAATAATTAAAGATAGATTAAGTAAATGATAGACTCGTTAAACGTCTTTTAACCTGCCACTTTGAAACATACGAATTACAAAAGTAAAGAAGAACTTTGGACCATGTCAAATATGACATACGCTTTTGCCCTAATCCCTATATATAGTGAGCTCAAATGCTTTACAATTCACAATCAAACACACACGTACATACAAAAGTCTTATAACAGAAGCTTTTGTCTGAAAATGAAGGTTTCCAAGTCTCTCATCCTGATTGTCATATCCGCTTTGGTGATTTCCTTTGTTGAAGCTTATGATCCAAGTCCACTGCAAGATTTCTGTGTGGCCTTTGGTGACCTCAAAAATTGTGGTACGTGTAAACCTCTGTCTACTCAACTTTCCATTAATAACTATCTGAGTTCTAATGTTTCTGTTTGCAGTGTTTGTGAATGGTAAGTTCTGTAAGGACCCGAAGAAAGCGAAGGCAGAAGATTTCTTCTTCTCAGGTCTCAACATGCCAGGAGACACTAATAATGATGTAAAATCAAACGTAACAATAGTCAATGTTGATCAGATTCCGATATCGAAATTTGTAAAAGACTTTTAAAGAACTTGCTCTTCTTTATTGATTAAGAAACTTGCTCAAAACTTAACCAAAATACTTTCACAAATCTCTTAAGGAAAAACTCTCCCTAAGACTCTTATTTATAGAACTAGGCTAACTCCCTATTCCTTCTAGGATTTAATTTACATAAATCTTATCCCATTTATTTAGGTATTATCCCTAATAACTAACTCTTATTAGGAATAGTTTGTATCCCAAGCTAAAGAATTATCCAACATTCACCCTGTCATTCCGACTTGAATTCAGGGAGCAATGATCTCGTTGACACCTAGTTTGTCTCTCATTTCTTTGAATTTGATTCTTCCTAATGGCTTCGTAAGAATATCCGCATTTGGTTCTTCACCGGTTACATGCTCAACTTCGATTTGGTTATTCTCCACACACTCTCGAATAAAATCATATCTAGAAAGTATGTGTTTACTTCTTCCATGAAAACCGGGTTCTTTGTGAGTGAAATGGCTGATTTGTTGTCGATCCTTAGCTTGACCTTTTTGTCTTCATCCCCGATTTCTTTCATTAGCTCCTTAAGCCATATTGCTTGTTTTGCGGCTTCGGTGTCAGCCATGAATTCGGCTTCACAAGAGGATAAAGCAACTGTGGGCTGTTTTTGTGATGTCCAAGTGATCGGTGATGAGTTAAGATAAAAGACATGTCCAGAGGTGCTTCTACTGTCATCAAGATCAATGTTGTAACTACTATCATTATACCCAACGATTGTCTTTGATCCATTTTTCTTAAAGTGTAAACCAAAGTTAGTTGTACCTTTGATGTACCTTAGGGTTTTGGAGACAATGTTGGAGATGACGGCGAGACGCAATTGGGGGAGGAAGTTATAAGAAGTTGAGAATTTTAAGTGAAACTTACGGAGAGAGTATATGAAACAAAAGAACAGATGAGGAAGTGCTTGGAGTTGAGAAAGAAGAACAAAAATGGCTAATTTTTTCTTTTTTTTTTCGCAGAATAAACTAGTTAGATTAAAATATAGGTTTTGGTTGAATATTATTTTAAATTATAATGAGTTTTGATTATTTTTTGTTTAACTTTTCTAAAATAAATTAGATGATGTCCCGTGCTATGCACGTGTTAGGTAATATTTGTTTGTTTTATTTATTTATTTTATGCTTTGATTTGTGTGTATAAATTAATTAATTAATTAATTAATTATATATATATTTGATATATTAAAAAAAATTTATGCTGATCACCGGTATTGTACACAAAATATATTTTTTTATCTGTGTTTACTTAAGTTTTGATGCATTACAATTTTGCATATAAATTTTTCCGGCTCGTGTTATTTACGTTTTGACTCATGTTCATTTATGTTTTAGACTCGTTTATAACTTAATTTTTAGACTCGTATTTATTTAGAATTTTGAACCCATATTTAGTTTGTTTTTCCATTCACTTCAGGAGTTTTAGTAGGGTTGACACGAATTAAGTGTCCAATGATATCTAAGAAAATAAAGAAATCACGAAAATATTAACATTCAAGTTGAAAGATATAAAATATTTATTTAAAAATACTATTTACGTACCTATAAGATAGATATCTTTAAGACACTCATTAAGTAATTCATTGTAATCAACAAATTTTAACCCCAAAACCGACTCTGGAGAGGATCAGTTGACTTAATCGAGGTTGTGTGTACAAAGGAGACTTTGTATTTATGAGTAGTTGTACGATAAGTTTTCCACTTGCAAGAGAAACTTGTAGGTTTGTAGTGATTTTTATAGTTCCTTGTTTAATAAGTTTTTCGAATTTGGAAATCACTTCCTTTTTCACATTACAATGAACTTTATCACCCTATAAAATATTAATCAATCAGAAATTTTTTTAATTATTATAAAATATACAAATAAATAAAATATTAAGAATATACCTTAGAATCACAAAGAACCATATCAATGGTTTGACCATATTCTTTGGTATATACTTTCCAGAGCCTTAAAATTTTAACTTTAATTCTTCAATTTTCTTTGTAGGGTTTTTCGAAAAAATTTCTGAGAAAGACATTATTAAAAGAATCAAAAATTGAGAAAAAAGACTTGTCGTTGTGAGAAAAAAATTCCGAATCGTTTGAGAATTGTGATATTTGTCCTACGGTGAGTCTTAAATGGATCTTATTTATTAGTTTTCCTATTAGGATTAGAAGGATTGTTTTCAATAGATATTGATTAAGATTAGGAATATAATTATTCAAAAGATTAAAATTGTAATAGAATAATTTCA
>OVBA01004291.1:0-24046 GCA_900406435.1 Lepidium aucheri | reverse complement strand
CCTGGGGTTGATTTATCCCCTCATATGGGTCAGTTATTTGGCGAGCGTCGCATTCCTGTTCCTCTTCATCTGCTGTTTGGCGCTCGACGTTTTCATGTTGTCGTTCGTTTTGGTTAGTTCCTGTCGGGTCCGCCGGTGGATTAGCAGGCTGCTGATTGTTATGTCGGGGGAGCTGCGCCTGGAGTTGATTAAATTGTTGATCCTGGTCTTTAAGCCTCTCGAGGATTTGATCCGTTCGTCAATTACTTTGCTCCACCAGGTCTGCCATCATTTGCTGCAAGTCGGTTAGGGTTTGTCCTCGTGTGTTCACAGTGTTCGACGGCTGTCCCCTTCGGCCTGCGTTTGATGTCGTTGGTACGTCACTCTGATTGTTCGACCGATCCATTTTAGTCGTTAAGTTGATTTACTTTGAGGTTAAGTTGATTCTGCCCCACGGTGGGCGCCAAAATGTTGATGCTGAAACTCAACACTAGTTAGGAAATCGTGGAACTTTGAATCAAAAACCTTTATTCGATGAAAACGTGTTACAAATGGAGATCGAACAATTCTCTTGTTCTAGTTCCTGAGTTCTAGAGTTTTCTCTCTCTTTTTTTCGTACATTTTCCCAATGTCAATGACTACGATTTATAGGCTTTTGGCCATTTAGGTCTAGATTCTCTCAAGATTCTCCGAGATTTTCTCCTTGATCTCTGGCAAGCACGGTGAAGGTTGGCAAGTGAGTCTGACGCGGACAAGGTTGCTCGCTTAGTCGGCTTTGTTCTTTTGGGCTTCGTATGGTCGGCCCAAGGAACTTCATGAGGTTCGCCTAGTCATCTGTTCGGCCCATCTTCTCCAATGCACTATTATTGAGTCCGTTAAGGATTTTGGGCCTGATACCAACAATTCAGATCGTATCTTTGAATAATAACATTTTTTACGATTATTTTTATACGGTTGTAACTATTCATATGTGAATTTTTATTATGTTTTTCATTCTTATTTTTAATTTGTAATTGTGTCTATTTATTTGTAACTTCTCATTATGAATAAATGCATCTTTTTTTTCCAACAAATATCTTTATATGCAAATACCGATTGTGACTTTTCATAACATTTTTTTAATTACACATTTTGAAATCTATTTATATTTACTTTAAAAATCTATTTTCATAATTAGTTTTGTTAAATCTAGAATTGTGTTCTATTGGGTGTTGTTATTCTATCATTTTAATTTTGATGAATCGAGAATTATGATCTTAAAGTGTTGATATTTTATCCATATTTTACAAAATTAAATATCACTTCAAATATGTCTACTTTTTATTATAATTGTATACACTAAATTGCTTCACCATTAAGTTTTCTATTTGTTTAAGACACTTATTCATCGTATGACTTTTTCTTTTCTTTTCTTTCAACATCATGTAACCTTTATTTTTAACATTGTTCACAATCCATAAGACAACATAAACATTTGATGTTTGACTTTTATATATTTTTAAGAGAAAAAAAAACAGTGAGCCAATTAATGACAAACNGGGGGGGGGGGGGGGGGGGGGGTTTAGTTACCTTCAATAGAATTTAAGTTCTACCAACTAATGTTAACAACATAATGTATTCACCTTTAGCAGAGATTCCCCTTTAATGCTTTTTTGACATTTTTTATTTTTCTTTCAATCTACATAATAATAACAATTTTAATAAAAACGATTTACATTTATATCTGTTCATTCATATCTTTGTATTTATAAATAAATATTTTATATATAATAAACATTTTAAATAACGGCAACTTACCATTGTGTCGGAGAAAAAGGTAACCTACCATTGTGTTTATTCATCCAAATTTTTCATTCTTTTTTTATCTATTCATATTTTTTCATTTATAAATAAATATTTCAGAAGTAACTATAACGTTTATGCTTATATTTTTTGCAATTATGTCTATTTATTCGGAACTTTTTCATTCTAAAAAAGTCTTTCATATGTAACCGTAACTCCCACTATTATTAAACTGTCTCTATTGACTTTCTTAACTTATCAATTTACATTTTAAGATATATTATCTTTGATAATTGAAATATTATATTTTTGGATAACTAAATAAAAGAAGAAAGTTTTTGGACAAAAAATAACAAATAACTATGAAAAACAACTAATTTTTAAGTAGTTATTAAGTGAAAAGACACAATTGTTAAGTTAAAAGGAACTAACGGTTTGAATAATTTTGTTTTATATTTTATATAAAATAACCATTGACAAAGAGGTATTCTTGTTGGTGAAAATAAAATTAACTCTAAGAGGCAGGTGCCTTTTCAATTGAAATATTGTATGTATCAAATTTTGTAGATGTTAATATAAGATTTATATTATAATTATAACTTTGATAAGAAAAACCAACTTCTAAGTGATTATTTAGTGAAAATATACAATTGTCAAGTTTTTTTTTAAAAATATATTATTAAATTTTTTTTACATTTATATAAAAGGTAACCATATGTATATTTGTTTGTAAAAATAATTTTTTTTTTAAAATATATATTTGAAAATGCAACATGGTATAAAATAAATATTATGATAAACAAAATATTCAATTGAATAATGTAGTGTTTTTTTTTGGGCTAATGAATAATATAGTGTTAAAATAGAATTTTGATTGACATTCTCTTGATACCAACAAAACTTTATAATCAAAGTGAGTTGGATATCAAAAATTTATATTATATAACATAAACATAAAAAATTGTTACATTTCGGCACTTGTACATTATCTATACCTATCTATTATTAGAAGATTTAATCTATTTATATTTTTAAATGTAATTATAATAATTATATTATGGTTTTGATATTAATTATTATATAAGTGTTAAGTATAATTTGTATTCTATTGTTTTAGTTTTTTTATGATAACACCTTTTTAAAAAAACTATAACAATAGAATGCAAGTGAGCTTTAATCTAATGATAGATGGTAAGTGTACTAAAGGCAGACACACTTGCATGTTCAAAGATCGAATTCTGCCGCCTGTATTATGTAGGAACTTGGCTAATGGGCCAGCCAGTTGTGATTCAATATTGAAAAAAATAACACCCTTTAAAATCTATTTAAGTTCCTTTTTAGAATCAGTTTATTTTTGTGCTTTATGAATTCATATACATATATATATATATATATTATTTTCTAGCTAGTATCATTATTCTATTATTTTTAAATTATTTTAGAAAATTCATCACTTAAAATAAAATTTAATTCAAAAAGACATTTTTATGGTTGTTTGTTTTACTCATATTACTTGTGGAGAAATACAATTTAATATTGTGCATTTTTATTACATCTTTTCATGAATACACTCATTCCGTTATTATCATATTTTTTAAAATTATTTTATTTTTTGTTTAGAATTGAAATTATAGTTACCGGTTGGATTTTCTTAAATTTATATCAATTGGATTCTACCGAGTGGTCATTATTTTATCTTTCTTAAATTATTTTACAGAATTCATCACTTCAATATAAGAAAAATACCTAAAATTATCAAATAATTAAACCCAATTGGAACAATGATATCAATGCTGAAAATATAGAGACATTTAATTAATAAAAATCTTTAAATGGTCTCAATAAAGGCGATGTACGATTAAGTCCTTTTGGTCATATCTTTCAACAAAATATTTTTCATGGTTATTTTTATATGGTTGTAACTATATATTCATATGTAAGTTTTTATTGTATCTTTCATTGATATTTTTAATTTATAGTCATATTTATTTATTTGTAACTTCTCATTAAGAATAAATGTATTTTTTCAACAAATGTTTTTATATACATTTACCGGTTGTAACTTTTCATAACATCTTTTTAATCACATATTTTGAAATATATTTATATTCACTTTAGAAATCTATTTTCATAATTAGTTTTGTTGAATATAAGATTGTGTTCTATTGAGTGTTGTTATTTTATCTTTTTAATTTTGATGAGTTGAAAATTATGTTCTTAAAGTGTTGTTATTCTATCCTTTTAAACATATTTTACAAAATTCAAAATTGAATATCAGTTCAAATATGTCTACTCCTTATTATAATTCCATGCACTAAATTGCAGCACCCGTAAATTTTCTATTTGTTTAAAATGCTTATTAATCGTATGACTTTTTTTTATCAAAATCATGTAACATTTATTTATAACATTTTTCATAATCCATAAGACAACATAAACATTCGATGTTTGACTTTGTATATATTTCAAGAGAAGAAAAAAATAGTGAACCAATTAATGACCAAACTTTATAGATAACCTCAGGGTTTTTTTAGCCTTATTTTTAATTTTCATGCATTGCTTACCTTCAATAGAATTCTGGATCTTGGTAATAAAATTAAATATAAACTTCATGTATTGCTTACCTTCAATAGAATTCAGGATCTGGATAATAAAATTAAATATTTTAAATATATTAAAGTGTAGGTTAATTTTCAATTTTTAAATCATAAACTATATAAATTTTTAGATGTTAATGTTGAAAATTAACATGTAAAATTATTTATTCTAAAAATTTTAACGAAATGTTAATATAAATTATAAGAAAATTTATTATATCTTGGTAATTTTTATTACAATAATTAATTTTTATTTTATTTTGAATAGTATAAATTTATATATTTATTTTTACCATCTTCTTATTACAAATATAATATTCTTTTTTATAAAAAATTTGTATAATCTAATAATTTTTGGATCTGGATACTTGCGAATTTGGATCCGAATATCCGTCGGATATGCATTTGAAATCGATGTCCAAGTTATTCAAAATGCGAATCATAGTATTCATTCTTATGGGAATGGGAAAGTCTTGACCAATTTGAAAGATCATTTAACGTAGTTGTAATAACTGAATTTGTTGTTGTTCGATCAAATATGGATATCAAATCTTGGATATCTTTATTATTCTGATCTGGATATGGGTAATAAAAATACAGATCCGATAGATCTGATCCGGATCTGAGTATCACAAAAATCCTGAATATCCGACTTGTGTCCATGCCTATTTGAAAATGCAACATAGTATAAAATAAATATTGTAACTTTTGATAAAAACTTCATGACTAACAAATTATTCAATTGAATACTGATTCGAGAGTTTTGATTGACATTCTATTAATGCCAACAAAACTTTATAATTAAAGTCAGTTGGATATCAAGAATTTATATTATATAACACAAACATGAAAATTGTTCTATCTATTTTTAGAAGATTATTACTCTATCATGTTTAAAATGTTTTTATTATCTTTTGAGCAACAAATTTGAAGGTTATTACTGTTTTTATATTTAATTTTGGAAAGTTATTAATATGTTTATATTTTTTAAATGTAATAATAATAATTTTATTATTCTTTTGATATTGATTATTATATAAGTGTAAAGTATAATTTGTATTCTATTATTTTAGTTCTATTTAATAATAACATCTTTTAAAATCTATTTAAGTTCATTTTTAGAATTTAAAATTGAGGAATTTTAAGAAATGTTATTTTTAGTGTAACCTTTGCAAAAATGCCTCTTGAATTTTTTTTTCAAAAGTACCCGTTATTAATAAAAGTATGACAGAAATATCTTCAAAAACTTTTTTATAAACTTTTTTTTTGTCATAAACAATTTTAACCCGCCAAAAAAATATTTTTATGAACAAAGTTTATGAAAAAAACTTTTTTTCCAGCCAAAAATCTTTTTTTTTTCCGCAAAAAAAGTTTTCCGCCAAAATTTTTATAAGTCGCTTATAAAACTTTATCAAATTATTATAAACACCTTATAAATTTTTATTAGCGCCTTGTAAATTTTTATAAACACCTTATAAATTTTTTATAAACACCTTATAAATTTTATAAGCTCTCTTATAAAACCTTATAATTTTTAATAAACACCTTATAAATATTATAAGCTCCTTTATAAAATCTTATAATTTTTAATAAACACCTTGTGAATTTATTATAAACACCTTATAAGTTTTTATAAACACCTAATAAACTTTGAATAAACACCTTATAAATTTTATAAGCTCTCTTATAAAACCTTATAAATTTTATAAGCTCTATCATAAAGCCTTATAATTTTATAAGCTCTCTTATAAAGCCTTATAAATTTTATAAACTCCCTTACAAAAACTTTGGGCGGGAAAACTTTTCGTAAATGGGAAAAATTGGCGGGAAACTTTTTTCTTTGGCGGAATTTTTTTTTTCGGAAAAAGAATTTGGTTGGAATTCTTTTTCGCGGAAAAAAAACTTTTTGGGCGGGAAAAAAATGGTGGAAAAAAATTTGAAAAATATAAAAAATAATAATCTAAGGGTATTTTGGTCATTTTACCATAACAAGGGGGATTTTTTGAAAATATTCAAAAAATGAGGATAGTGATGAAAATGTCATTCTTTGTGGCGCATTTTGCAATTCTCCCTTTAAAATTTTAAAAATCAATTTATTTTTGGGTTTTATGAATTCATATAAATTAATTTCTAGCGAGTATCATTATTTTATCATTTTTAAATTATTTTAAATAATTTATTTAAAATAAAAACTAATTTAAAAAGTTATTTTTACGGTTGTGTCTTTCATAAAAACCATCTTCTCGTTGAGGCAGACAAACTTCATCCCAAGAGACTTTGGTTTTAGTAGAATCATGAGGAGATTCAAACCAAATAAAAGTGTTGCATAGGTTTTCCACTTCATTAAGACAATGATTAGGAAGTCTAAAAATAGAACACGAGAAGTGGATATACTGGTTCCGACAGACTTTATAAGTTGGAGACGACCTGCAAAAGAGAAAGATTTTGTGGCCTGATGAGCATTAAAATTGAACCTTATCTATTAATGGTTTATAATCAGATATAGTCAAAGATTTTGTAGTAAGAGGGAGGCCAAAATATTTTATTGCCAGAAAATTCACAATAAGACCCACCTGAATAGCAAAATCACAAAGAGAGGACTGAAAGTTTTCACCAAAGAAGATGGAAAACTTCAAAGGGTTTATGTGTAGACCCGATAGATTTGCAAAATCCTGCATACCTCCGAGAACTCCATAAAGAGAAGAAGGAGAGCCATTAGTAAACACCAATATATCATAACCAAAACTTAAATGGGTAAGATTTAGGTCTTGGCAAAGAGGATGAAATAAAAAAACTAAGCTTGCACCAGTTTTTTCAAGCATTTTTGATAAGACATTGTTTAAGATCACATATAGGTAGGGAGATAGAGAACAACTCTTAAGCCACTAGAACTAGAGAAAAACCTTCTAGTCCTCCATTAATAAACACATATTAAGAAGCTATGAATATGCATATATAAATCCAAGAGACAAAAATCTCAGGTAACTGCATAGCATTGAGAACATCAACAATAAAGTCCCATCTATCAGTATCAAATGCCTTGGAGATATCAAATTTTATGGCACATATAGAGGAGATTGAGTTCTTAATATAGTCCTTAACAAGCTCAGTGGCAAGGAGGATATTATCAAGCAATAGTCTTCATTTGACTAAAGCACTCTTAATGAAGTTCAATTGCTGTTGGAAGAGTGAGCTTCAAACGGTTAGCAAGAATCTTCAAAATGACCTTATATAAGAGATTACAGCATGCACTGGGCCTAAAATCCTTCATAGAGATCACATCAAATGTTTTAGAACAAGTGTTAGAGCTGTAGGATTAACACATGAAGGGAGAAAATTGAATATGAAGAAAGACTGCACAACAGGTATGAAGTCATTACCAACAATAATCCAAGCAACCTTGAAGAATTCGACAGTGAAACCATCAGAGAGCCTAGAGCCTTATTAGAAGGCATAAAGAAGACTACACTCTTGATCTCAGCAGCCAAAATGGGCCGAACAAGAGAGGTAGCCATAAAATCTGAACATTAAGAGTCAATAAAAGAGGAGATATCATGCGGATTGCTGAATTCTTGATGATTAGACTGCATGAAATTGGAAAAATATGAGACTACTTGTCTTTTGATATCAGCCAAGTCAGTAATAAAATACTTGAATGAGTTTTCAATTGCTTGATAGAGTTCCGAGAAACACGGGACTGAGAGACTTCGAGGAAGAAAGCTAAATTTTCATCGCCTGATTTGAGCCAAGTGAGTCTTGACTTCTGAAGGAAAAATTGTTCCTCAATATGAATCCAATGATTCCAAACTAAAGAAGCTTTAAGTGTGAAGTGGAATATTCCTGAAATGAGTCTTGTTTAACAAACGAAGACTAGACTTCAAAAATTTCAACTTCTTATGAAATATGTGCAACGCAGATCTTGAATGAAAGAGAGGAGGAGATTGATCCCAGGCTTACTGAACAGTGGGAAGAAATTCCACATAATTTGCAAGAAAATTGAAAAACTGAAAGGTTTCAATTTTTTAGTGATACGAGAAGTCATATGCACCAAAAGCGAGCATGATCAAAAATGGCTCTCACATTAAAAAATGCATGTGAAAGAGGAAAAGAAGATAGCCAGCAAGGATAAGCTAAGACTCAGCCTATTTTTTTCCCAGTGGGTTCACCATTTTGTTTATTCTAACATGTAAAAGTAGGATTAGAGAATGTCAAGTCAGAAAGCTCACAATCAGCAACTAAAACATGAAAAAGCTCCTACTAGTATGATCAAAGAGGTAATCAGACCCTGAGTGCTAATTGGAGGATAAGATTTCATTAACATCTCCAAGGATGAACCAAGGAAGATTTAAATGAGAATAAGAGGTATGAAGAGAACGAAATTCGTCCCATAACAGTTTTCTATTGACTTCAAAATTAGAACCATAAACCCTAAAGCATATAAAAGTTTCATCTGAGGCAACAACCTGAACACCACAAGAGATATGTCGAGCCCTCGCAAAGAACCTTATCATTGCAACAAAACCACATATGTGCCTATCTATGATGATTATAGTTTGAGATAACCTTCTGGTAATGGATAGGCCCAAAATACTCGGGCTCAATAAAGGAGAATCCAGTAAAAAGAAAGAAGGCTGATGAATTGTCCCAAAGTTAACAAAACGGACTAGTATCAACGCGCTCACCATCAAAGAAAATAGTCTCTTCCAAGAAATAAAAATCAGCTTGCTAACCAATCAAGGAAACAGAATCTCGTCAATCCACAGAAGTTGATTGATGCAATAATGAAGACGAAAACGCCGCCTAATCCGTCGATGATTGGGAAATAAGACGCGCAAATTGGAGAAGTAGAATAGAGCGCACAAAAAACATATGGAGGAAATGAGACGCGCAAATTAGGAGATGAGATGCACCCTCTTGAGGGGGGCACTTGTCTCACCGGACGTAGAAAAATAGGAATCAAAAGAAGAATCCAAAGAAGAACATTATGGGAGTGAAGAGTTAGAGGAAATGGTCGAAAGGCAACCCCTGCCTAAAGTCGACAGGCTAAAAGGGCTGTTATCCATGGTACGCCAAACTCAGGAATTCTACAAAGCCATAAAGACATAGATACACAAAGAAACCACATCAGCACCAGAATTGCACCATGTGATCGAGCAGACTCGAAACACTCCCTTTACCAAGAGGATCATAAACGCACAAATTCAACCAGCATAAAAGCTAAAGTTTGCCTAGTAATCTGGAGATTTAGACACGGCACCGTTTCTAAAGTTGTTTTGCCTAGTAGCTGATAAGGCATACCTTTGACCGTAAGAACGAGTCCTTAGTCTCTATTGATTTTTTGAGGAAAACCTTCATGGGTGTGGCTCTAAATTAGTTTGCAGCCTTCAAACCAAATTTGATTAATGGATTCGAGGAGCTAGCAGAGTCTTTCATCAAACAGTACTCGATCTTCATCAGGCACTGCATGACAGCAAAGTATCTCATGAGCATGATACATGAAAGGTACGATCCTCTTTGCTAATTTATTGATCGATTTAAAACAATGAAAGCTAGAGTGTACACGTGGACAACGAGATGGCTCTACACGCGCTGGTTTCAGCTCTATGGCCCACATCCCAATTCACAGAGAATCTCATACAAAATCCGCTAGCAACTTTGGATGACACGCTTTATTGCTCGGTCAATTTCTCAAATTGGGAGGAGATAACGAAAGCCGAAAACATGCAAAACAAAAAGAAAGAAAACCCATGAAACCCGAAAGACCATAACAGGGAAAAGGCGTCGAAAGGTGAAAAGGAAAATATTCCTATTCGGTCTCCAAATTGAGAAACTACAGAAAGGGAATCTCAAGAAGTTAGGGGGACTACGACCCAAAGAAATTTCGTGACTACCACCTGGCTAAAGGGCATTCCATCAAAGAGTGCAAAACGGTAAAGTATCTGAAAGAAGAAGAAAAATGATGTGAAGGAGTGAGAAAGGAATGGAAAGACCGTAAGGTCTACTTAGCCAACCTACCATCTTGGCAAAAACAGGAAAAATGGAGACTTTTTACCAAGACATCGCGGTGTTAGAGGCTACACTCAGTGGAGTTTTAGTTCGGCAGGAATATGGAGAGCAGAAATTAATCTATTATGTCAGCAAATCTATAGAACACACAGAAACTCAATACCTCACCATGAAAAAGTTAGCATGGAAATTACGACCTTACATTCAAGGGAACACTATATCCATAGTCACAAAGCACCCTCTCCAAGCAGTTCTACATAGTCCCAGGCATTTCATA
This sequence comes from Lepidium aucheri, assembly GCA_900406435.1. Classification (NCBI taxonomy): domain Eukaryota; kingdom Viridiplantae; phylum Streptophyta; class Magnoliopsida; order Brassicales; family Brassicaceae; genus Lepidium; species Lepidium aucheri. The sequence goes on along the minus strand of OVBA01004291.1, from coordinate 13,405 downwards.
CAAATGGCCAAGTATGTGGTCAAGTGGAGCGAGCATATTATCGAGTTCAAAGCGAAGACAGTGGCGAAATCCCAGGTCCTTGCCAAATTTGTAGCTGAATTGACACAACCTGAGAATGACCTAGCAAGTATATTACCGCCATGGAAATTGCATGCCAATGGCACATCATCAACAACAAGCGCTGAAATCGGTATCGGGCTAACCTCTCTGGTAGGGAAAACTTTGTAGCAGTAATTCTGCCTAGGATACAAAGCCTTGAAAAACGAGGAGGAATACGAAGCCCACATAGCAGGAATGAAACTCGCTGTAAGTCCAGGAATAAATTCCCTCCACGCCTACAAAAATCCCAGTTAGTAGCTGATATGTCTGGATTTTAACACTTTTTAGGACCATGCTTAGAGTCATTTTCTATCCATATCATAGCATTTGCGTCATTTTAGAGTCCTTTTAGGTTCACTTCTATGTTTTGTACTTGCAAACCATATATTTTGCATATGGAGTGGATTTAGGTGATGAAATGAGCATTTTGGAACCAAATGGACGCAAGGAACGAACCAAGAAAAAATTGGGAAGACTTGAATGGACAAAAGAGCAGAAAAGTCAGAGCTTAGAACTCCCTCAAACCTCAGCCTCGCACCACCAAGAGCGAGGATTGACTGAAAAACTCCACCTCGCACTGATACCTTGTGTGAAGGCTGGAAGGATGACACAATAATCTCACCTATCTGAAGAAAGAGCCTACCTCGCACCCAAGCCTCGTTCTCCTACTTCGAGGACCACCTCAAAATGACACTTGTTGACCATTTTGAGGCAGTTTGACCATGAGATTAGGTTTATGTTCGCTTAGGCTATAAATAGACCCTTAAGCCGCAAAGCTCGGCATCAGAAATTCTCACCTTGTATGCAAAGTTTTTAGATTTTCTCTAAGTTTGTAGAACTCGAATCCACATGATTGTTTGAAGTTAATTTGATTTTCATTTTGTCTTCTATTTCCTGATCTTGCTTTACCTTTTAGATTATCGTTCTTTATTTTTCATGCTGGTTACTTCATCAAGGTTCGAGCTCTCACCCGCCATAAGTAAGTAGATCAACCTTGGGAAAGGAGGAAATGAGGTAGATCGATGTGAATCTTTGTAGATCTAGGTTGCTTCTGGTTAGATTAGACAAGATCTTACTACATCTAGTGGTATTAATGTCAATTTTATTCTGGCCACTTGAACTCAGATCAGTTTCTTTGCAGCATACGAGGGTTCGTCGAGGTGCCGATCTTAGCTAGATTTAGAGTAATCTTCATTTGGGGCAAGAGATTGGACTCCTTATGAGATTACTAGCTTTTAGAGGGTCCGATCTTCATGCTCACCCGATCTAATTTCCACTACTAAGGTAGGCTCGGAGTTTCCTCGGGTGAAGGTTCATGATCGCGTGAGCAACTTGATCAGACCACGATCCCCTTGCTTTAGGTTAATTCCCGATTGGGTTCTTAAGAACCCGAGTTCCTCCATAGCTTCACATCGTTTGCTGACTTCTTTCCACCTTGCCCATCTACTTATTTGTAAATTTCTTGTTCGGATCTCATTCTACTTTTCCATGCTCTGTTTTTGAATTTGCTTTTGTCTTATTATCCTTGCTGTTTTGTCTTATTCTCATGCAATAAGTTGGTAGATTGTGACATAATTTTACCCACCATTTGAACTTGAACTAGATAGGTTGATTAGTCTTATTTGCTTGTCTTCATTCCGAGTATTGGTTCGACACATACCCACCACTTACCACTCCATCATACCACAATGATTTGATAAAAAGAAACTGCAAAACCCTTCTATAAAATTGGCACCGTTGCCAAATTGAAATTGCTTGATTTCAATTAAGAAATTTCTCTGTTTAGGATCAAGTTCGCCTTTATTTTGTGTTAAATCATACGCTTGTGCTTCAGAACTTGGATCTTTAATGACCAAGTTCATATCCTATTGATAAAATTGTTGTTTTTGCTGCATTTGTAGGCCTCGCATGTACTCCTCGAAGGCTGAACCCGAGTGCAGAACATCACCAACATCTACTCAAAGTCTATACTCGCTATCCAGCCCCAAGCTTAGGAAACTTTGCCTGCCTCGTTTCCAGTTCTCGCTATGCCCACTTCATCAACAGACGAGTATACCGATCAGGATTACTCAGACGTCCCTGAACACAACACCACACGGATGATAGGCGCAGCCGACGAACCAACAGCCTATTATCTTCGGTACGGAATCAACCCACCACCCGTATCCAATCAGACTTTCGAGAGTAAAGGTAGCCTCATTGTTATAGTTCAACGCATTAAATTCCATGGATTGCAATGCGAAGATCCACTTGAGCACCTCGACGAGTTTGAAAGGTTGGTGCCGAATAACCCAAATAGACGGATTGAGCAATGATACACTCAAACTACTTTTATTCCCGTTTTCCCTCGCAGAGAAGGTCCAGAATTAGGAAAAACATCTACCTCCTGGCCAGATCACATCTTGGGCCGAGTGCAAGAAGGTTTTCTTGAATTTTCCCACACCACAAAACTACGTACACCAATCTTTCATTTCTCTCAAAAGCGGTCCAAAAGTTTCCCTCAAGCATGGGAACGGTTTAACGACTACGTCTCCTATTGTCCGCATCACATGTACATAATTGAATCCTTACTCAGCACCTTTTACTGAGGAATTCGGTTGATGTATCGAACGTTGGTTGACACAACAAGCAACAATAACTTTATGCACAAAAATATAATTGCCGAGTGGGAGCTTATTGCAAACCTTGTCCAAGCTCAAGAATAGTATAAAAAGGTGATGCAACTAGCGGAGTTTATTCTACCGACTCAGCCTCGCGAAGCAAATTGGAAATCCGTATAATGAATGCCAAAATTGACCGTTTGCAATGGACTAGACCAAAACCCGACCCTGCCGAGGAAGAGACTAGAATCGAGGACGTCAGTTTGCTTCAACGTACTGCTACTTCAACCATCTCACAACCAGCTATATTGGATATATTACAAGAGATATTGCAAGGACAAAAGGTTGCGGCCGCCGAGCTCACAGTAAAGTTTGCTGAGATCAGCGACCGAATTGATAGCAATTATTCAGACATCAACCGTTGTTTCAGTCATCGTGGTTGGCGGGTCAACAAGAAAAAAACAACCAAATGGAAACAACAACTAACTATGACTCTTGGCCCAGGAATGACTCGTAGCTAGGGTCCCATCTCTCTTCGATTACCGCTAGAAAGAAATTGGCCTAACAGAAAAAGTAAAACCCGCGGCGGAGTGGAGCAGCCGCGACACTTTCTTTCTGGCAAGGTCACCCGGCCTAGAAAACTTGCTTCTTCCCTTCCCTTGATTAACGATACTTCATCTAGGGGTCTATATGCACATGTATGTGTGGAGGTAGACTTGGATCCTATCAAATATGGTTGAAACAGTTTCCTATTCCTATCAAGCAGCTGAGCCAGTGAAAAGCATGACAGTCCGGGAAGCCTGGAATCATAAATATGAGGGATCTAGAAGGGTGGGCAGGGCTTCCGCAAGGTTCTCAAAGAAGCCGAGGGGCTCTTTACGAGGTACCGGCAAGCGCTTTTGACTCGAACTACGGCTAGGCGCCATTCTATTTTTGAGTTATTCCAGGTAAGGTGTAGTCAGCTTCCTCGATCACGTTTTGGGTTGCAAGATAGAGGGTTTATTTTGGGGATTTGGCTTCTTTGGCAAGATGAGCAAAGATTTTTGTCTCCTTGATAGCTGGAAGAGAACGTTTAGTTGCCTAGATAGAGAGTTGCAGTGCTAGGAAGAAGCAAGCCTATTCCCCGTGTGGATGTCATTGCTCACTAGCTCCTTTCGTCCCTTCCAACGCACCATCAACAAAAAGAAAGAAGAATTCTTAATAAAACGGACTACTAGAGCCAGTCTCTATATCAGATAAGCATCCTGCTCTGATGTGGACTAGCAAACGAGGAAGGTCTCGCTTTGTCTCCATTTTCTTGAAACTATTCCTCAAGCAAGGCAGCCGATAAGTCATCAAAGGGTTTGTATGAATAAAGGAATACAGGATTTGTGAATGAATGCTGGGCTGGGCCACCTCGAATAGCATGAGCCGCATATGGGGAGACTCGCACGTATGGTTTTTAGGGGGATCTGGCTGTAAGATCGAGGAAATTGACACAAGATTTTAGCAAGTCGAACAAAACCGAGCCACTCCTTTGCCTTATCCTCTTTCAAACAAAAGCCTCGCTTATCTACCTCGTGCGAACAACGAGGCATCCTACAATATTTCTGAACTCAACACGGAACAGAAGATGGTCAGTAGCACTGTTAGGCTGCTTATACTGAGGACAATATATTTTAGGAGGAGGAGGATAGTTCACGTATAAAGATTGCCAATCAGTTAAAATCAGCTAAGACACTTGATAGTCTGCCTCGCACATCTGAAGAACGAGGGCAGAATTTTTTAGCAAAGACACTGCTAGACAACATCCCCTCAACTCTCCTCGCCGTCACCATACCTGAGGCAACACAGCGAGTTGAACTCTTGGCAGTAGATTCACATAAAAGTAACCCATCTTCATCCATTTGGCCTCACCTACCCTTTCCTAAGAGGTATAAATTCGCATTGATGAGAAATATAAAACTCTGCTCTTCAAACAAATTAAAGATATCGAGCTTCTAATCCCACTGGTTGATGCATTTATGTTGACGTCGTCTTACCATAAGTTTCTCAAAGATGCGGTAAAAGAGAACACCAAGGTTCAAAGGAAAAGTGATACTAACTTTTGAGATTAGTGCAATCATCTTAAGAAAGGAAACACCTAGAAAGTTAGCCGATCTCGGTACCTTTACTATCCCTTGTTCTCTCGGAACGCTATCCTTCCGCAATTGCTTGTGTGATTTAGGAGCTTCAATAAGTCATGCCTTTTTTGGTTTCAAATAGACTAGGATTCAGAAGTTTTAAATCATGCAAGATCTCATTGATGTTCACCGATTGGTCTAAGAGGATACCACATGGAATGCTTGAAGATTTACCGGTTAGTGTAGGAGGAATGCAAATCCCGACAGACTTTGTTGTGCTCAAAATGGATCAAGAACCAAAAGACACTTTGCTCTTTGGTAGACCTTTCCTAGCTACAGTTGGAGCTTTTGATTGATGCTAGAAATGGAACAATATAGCTGAATTTGGGCAAAAAACATCAAAATGAAGTTCCACATTGAAGATGTATTGAGGAAACCTACCATTGAGAACCAAGCATTCTGGTTCCAAGAGATAGATGATCTAAAAAACGAGTTGCTTGAGGAATTGCTCACAAAGGATCAATTTCAAATCGCCTTAACCACGCCGATTCAAGATGAGTATTTGCGGATCGAAGCTGAGTTTTATAAGAAGCTTATGCTTATCAACCAGCGAGAAGCTTGGTTGTGATTGAGGAACTGGTGGAGTCAGATATTAAGAATAAACCAGCGGTAAAAGGGATCCCAAGCCATTTGAAAGAAACCAGATCTGCTAAACATTCGATCATGCACCTCGTAGTAGATAACACCGAGGGAGCATTTAAATCAGTCCAAGACGATTAGTCCGAACTTAAGGCGCCAAAAGTTGAATTGAAAACACTTCTCGCTGGGCTAAGGTACGCTTTCTTAGGACCTAATTCTACATATCCTATGATTGTTAATGATGCTTTGAATGATGAGGAACTTGAAATGTTGCTGACCGAACTTAAACACTTTAGAAGAGCTATAGATTATTCACTTCAAGACATTAAAGGAATCTTACCTAGATTTTGCGTGCATAGAATTCACCTAGAAGATGAGTCTCACTCTAGCATAGAGCCCCAAAGGAGGTTGAACCCAAACCTTAAAGAGGTAGTAAAAAAGGAAATTCTAAAGTTGCTTGATGCATATGTAACCTATCCCATTCCCGATAGCAAATGGGTTTCCCCTCTTCATTGTGTTCCCAAAAACGGAGGTATCACTGTGGTTAAAAATAAAAACAAAATGATACCAACTAGAACCATTACAGGGCATAGGATGTGTATAGATTATAGGAGACTCAATTCATCTACTAGGAAAGATCACTTCCCATTGCCTTTCATTGATCAAATGGTGGAACATCTAGTGAACCACAAGTATTATTGCTAATGGGTATAGTGGATTCTTCCAAATCCCTATACACCCAGATGATCAAGAGAAAATAACTTTTACTTGTCCTTATAGCACTTTTGCTTATAAACTAATGCCATTTGGTCTTTGCAATGCTCCCCCTACTTTCCAACATTGCATGATGTCTATATTTTCGGATTTAATCGAGGAGATGGTGGAAGTTTTTATGGATGAATTCTCCGTCTATGGCTCCTCCTTCTCCTCTTGTTTGTCAAATTTGTGCAGGGTATCAAGCAGGTGTGTGGAGACCAACTTGGCGCTTAATTGGGAGAAATGTCACTTCATGGTCAAGGAAGGGATTCTTTTGGGACACAAGATATCCGAGAAGGGCATTGATGTTGATTAAGACAAGATAGATGTAATGGTTCAGTTACAACCCCCAAAGATGGTAAAGGACATTAGAAGCTTCTTGGGTCACGCCAGGTTTTATAGAAGGTTCATCAAAGAGTTTTCAAAGATAGCTCGGCCGCTTACTCGCCTACTATGCAAAGAGGCAGAGTTCTTGTTTAATGATGAGTGCATGGAAGCGTTTAAGACTATCAAGTAAGCACTTATTTCAGCATCCATTATCCAAGCACCCGACTGAACTCTACCATTCGAGATCATGTGTGACGCTAGTGACTATGCGGTAGGAGCGGTCCTCGGGCAAAAGAAAGACAAGAAGATGAACGTCATCTACTACGCGAGTAGGACACTAGATGACGCTCAAATAAAGTATGCAACAATCGAAAAGGAACTGCTGGCTGTAGTCTTTAATTTGAAAAATTCAGGTCATACCTAGTTGGTTCCAAGGTCATCGTCAATACTGAGCATGCGGCCTTGAAGTACCTCATGAAGAAGAAAGATGCCAAGCCAAGGCTTCTTAGATGGATACTTCTTCTCCAAGAAACTGACATGGAGATCGTGGATAAACCAGGGGCAGAGATCAATGTAGCTGACCACTTATCAAGGATGATGGTAGAAGATCTGGCCGCAATAAACGACTTCATGCCGGAAGAACAGCTGATGGCGCTCAAGACAACCGGACGGGAACACAAGGATCATGCCTCGCATGTCTCCCTCGTGGTAATTAACTCTGGGGAGCATCATATTGACCTGAATGACGAGCCTTCACGAAGAAACTAGTTTTCTGGGTCTGTATTCCCTTAGTATGCTGATTTGGTGAATTATCTGGTGTTAGGAGAGATACCCACGAGTTTAGAAAGATATCGAAAGAAGAAGTTCTTTAGAGATGTCAATCACCACTTTTGGGATGAGCCATATTTATACAAGAGAGGATCAGATGGTTTGTTTAGACAGTGTGTGGCTGAAGAAGAATACAAGGACTGTTGGAAGACTGCCATGGGTCTACATATGGAGGACATTTTGCATCTTTCAAAATAGTCCAGAAAATTTTCAAGCAGGTTTTTGGTGGCCTACGATGTTTAAGGACGCTCAAGCCTTCATATCAAAGTGTGATCCTTGTCAACAAATTGGGAGCATAGGGAAATGCAATGAGATGCCTCAAAGACCAATCTTGCACATTGAAGTATTTGATTGTTGGAGAATAGACTTCATAGGACCTTTTAATCGCCATCGCACGGAAACACTTACATTTTGGTAGTCGTGGACTATATCTCAAAATGGGTGTAAGCGGTAGCAAGCCCAACAAATGATGCAAAAGTGGTAATAAAGGTGTTTAAGACTATCATCTTCCCTAGATTTGGAGTTCCACGAGTTGTGTTTAGTGATGGAAAGAAGAAGTTCTTTAGAGATGTCAATCACTACTTTTAGGATGAGCCATCTTTATACAAGAGAGGATCAGATGGTGTGTTTAGACAGTTTGTGGCTGAAGAAGAAGTGCAAGGACTGTTGGAACACTGCCATGGGTCTACATATGGAGGACATTTCACATCTTTCAAAAAAGTCCTGAAAATTTTCAAGCCGGTTTTTGGTGGCCTACGATGTTTAAGGACGCTCAAGCCTTCATATCAAAGTGTGATCCTTGTCAACGAATGGGGAGCATAGGGTAACGTAATGAGATACCTCAAAGACCGATCTTGCACATTGAAGTGTTTGATTGTTGGGGAATAGACTTCATGGGACCCTTTAATCCGCCATCAGACGGATACACTTACATCTTGGTATCCGTGGACTATGTCTCAAAATGGGTGGAAGCGGTAGCAAGCCCAAAAACTGATGCAAAAGTAAAGTGGTAATAAAGCTGTTTAAGACTATCATCTTCCCTAGATTTGGAGTTCCACGAGTTGTGTTTAGTGATAAAGGATCCCATTTCATCAACAAGGCGTTCGAAAGTTTGCTTAAGAAGTATGAGGTAGAACACAAGGTAGCCACACCCTATCACCCTCAAACCAATGGGCAGGTCTAAGTCTCCAATAGGCAGATTAAATCTATACTTACAAAGGTAGCTTGTGCTTCCAAGAAAGATTGGGTAGCTAAGCTTGATGATACACTTTGGGCATACAGAACCGCTTATAAGACGCTAATTGGGAGGACACCATTTCAGTTATTGTACTGGAAATCATGTCATCTTCCAGTCGAGATTGAGTACAAAGCAGTATGGGCTACAAGGTTACTAAATTTCGAGCTAAAGACAACACAAGAAAAGAGGTTAATTGACATGCATGAGTTGGAGGAGATAATGATCGATGCTTATGAGAGTTCCAAGATTACAAGGAAAGAACAAAAGCTCTTCGCGACTAGAAAATAGCACGAAAGGTAATCTCCGCTGGAGATCGGGTGTAATTGTTCAATTCAAGGCTTAAGTTGTTCTTCGGGAAGTAGAAGTCAAGGTGGACCGGTCTGTTTGAAGTTAAAGAGGTCTTATCCTTAGGAGCAATCACTCTAATCAACAAAAGAGGAGAGTCGTTCACGGGCAATGGAAAAATGGTCAAGCTTTACTTGACAACTGAAGAAATACAGAAGAGGACTGTGGCAGTCCTCGATGAACCCCCTCCGCTCTGAACAAGGGAATAGTCGAGCTTGAGACTATAAACAAGCTCACTTGGGAGGAAGTCCCATGGATATTCTTGTACATATTTTGAATTTGCTTTTAATAACTTTTTTGTGCTTTTGTCTTTTTTGTTTGGTTGAAGGGTTATTCATCAAGGTAGACCAGCTTCAAAGGTTCGAACGCAGAGGATATAAATGAGACGCCTCGGCCTTGGAATCAAGGTTAAAATTCGAGGTAGCCTTGCTGTCAACAACGAGGGTAAAACCAGCTGTCTAAGGCTCCGGCTCATCAAATAGCCCCCACCAGTCAATTTACGAGTCCAAGAAGAAAGGACGGTCAAGGCATAATGCAAAAGATCGGACAATTGATACTGGTCAAGGATTTCGAAATTTAAAACCAACGGTTGTGATGCGGTCAAAGGTCAAAAGATGCCTTGGGACCAGATCTGGTTTCCCAAGACCAAACAATGACTTTCTCAAGGACATAGTCTCCTCTCATAGCAACATAAACTCGATTTGCCTCCTCGTCCTCTTCCTCTCAAGCTCTTCTCGCTTCTCCAAAACCACATAGACGCTCAAAGGACAGCACCGAGGACAAAATACCAGCCATGGCAGCCATTGAAAAATGCAAGGATCGGGAAATGGCGAGAGAGAACAGCGAGGGTGAAGTTCGAGAGATTGTAGAGAGCCTAGAGTATTTGCATCTGTTTCATATCCGAAGAACGGGCAACGATAAAGAACGGATCAGCCATATTTCCAAACTCAAAAAGACCCATCCCACAAAAAGCGCGCATATCAGTCGGAGGGAAAAATGAGTGGAGGTTGTCCGATGTACAAAACAAGAACGAGTGGAAATACGAACATGAAAATCTCAGAGAGGAGAAAATCTCAAAACAGTTGATGAGTTGCCAGATACCGCTCCCTCATGCACACTCCTTGCTCCAATAGACGAGGCGCCATTCCAGTCGCATGCAAGCTAACCTAGAGAAAACCGGTGGCCCCTCGTAAGAAGAACTCACAACAAGCAGCGAGGGTTCCGAATCCTAGGTACCAAAACTCCAATCCATTGTACCTATCGTTTCGTTTTGTTTTTATTTTTGCTTGTCTAGACAACTTTCTCAAATTTTAACTCATATAAGAGACTGTGTGATTTAAGTTTGTGGGAGGGGTCTAGAGTACTCTCACATTGTTTCTTTTGTTCTTATTTTCCATCTTTCATGCATATCACTTAGTTTGCAAAAATCCGTTAAGATGTTTCTTTGCTGCATTGTGTGTTGCATTTTATAGCATATAAGGCATAGAAAAAACCATTTTTTTTGAGAAATTCCAAAAATGAATCCCGCAAAAATAGAGATTTCATGTAGATGCATCCATTTAGCATTGTCTATAGGTTGCATTCACATAGGATTCATGCATTCGTACTTGTTATGTGGGAATTATCTTGATGGTGGGCAAACCTTGTTGAGTTAGCTAGTAACCATTGTGAACGCTTTTGATTGGTAATTGGCTGGTTTGGAAAGTTTTTGGGCGGATCATTCACCATAGTAAACTTTGCTTGTGTTGTGTCTTGAAAATGCCCTGTTTGATTCCTTTTAAAACTGAATTCGAATTGCCGATTTGGGGCCTAGAGATGCATCAAATACCTTCCTTCTTTATGTTGAGCACAATCTATTGTATGTGCATGGTAAAATCTCTCAAGTTAAGTGGAAAAAACAAGAAATGAAAAGTTGCCCGCCAAAAACCGAATAAGTGGTAAAGGTGAAGCGGCTGGAAGGATGCGTAAACCCGTAGTCTTTCATGACCGTGTATATCCATTGCTTACTTCATATGCGGGTTGGTGAAGCAACTTGGAATGAGGCATAAACCCGTAGCCTTTCATGTTTGTGTAAGCAAACTTCGAAAAAACCAAAAGGGCATATAAAAGAGAAAAGAAAAAAAAAGAAAAGAATAATAAGCGGGCAGCAAAAGTGTGGATGAAAGGGAACCACTTGAGTTGAAAAGAATGATCATACTAAGCTTAGGGAAATTGAATTATGTACTCGTTGATCTCTAGTCCCTTTTGAGGACCGCACCTAGAAGAAATAAGGAATTAGACTTGAACCTTTACAGACTGGCTTAGGTATTATGAAACTATAAGCTGGGTGCTATGCTTGAGGAGGATTACATTGCGGTTTCCAAAATGATAGAGCTCACATGTGGATGATGGCCCTAGCTTAAACAAGTTTCTCGTTGGATGAGATATTCCCATTTTGTGTTGTAGTTCTTCCATATTAGGTCATTGCACTTGCTTGAGGCCAAACAAGATCTAAGTTTGGGGGAGCGGATATGTCTGGATTTTAACGCTTTTTAGGACCATTCTTAGAGTTATTTTCTATCCATATCATAGCATTTGCGCCATTTTAGAGTCTTCTTAGACTCACTTCTATGTTTTGCACTTGCATACCATACATTTTGCATATGGAGCGGATTTAGGTGTTAAAAGGAGCATGTTGGAACCAAATGGACGCAAGGAACGGACCAGGCAAAAAGTGGGAACACTTGAATGAACAAATGAGCAGATAAAGTCAGAGCTCAGACTCCCTCAAACTTCAGCCTCGCACCATCAAGAGCGATGATTGATTGAAGAACTCCACCTCGCAGCGATACTTCGTGTGAAGGCCCAAAGGATGACACAAAAATCTCACCTGTCTGAAGAAAGAGCCTACCTCGCACCCAAGACTCGTTCTCCTACTTCGAGGACCGCCTCAAAATGACACTTGTTGACCATTTTGAGGCAGTTTAACCGTAAGACTAGGTTTATGTTCGCTTAGGCTATAAATAGACCCTTAACCCGCAAACCTCGGCATCGGATATTCTCACCTTTTATGCAAAGTTTTTAGATTTTCTCTAAGCTTGTAGAACTCGAATCCGCATGATTGTTTGAAGTTAATTTGATTTTCATTTTGTCTTCTATTTCCTGATCTTGCTTTAGCTTTAAGATTATCGTTCTTTACTTTTCATGCTGGTTACTTCTTCATCAAGGTTCGAGCTCTCACCCGCCATGAGTGAGTAGATCAACCTTGGTCAAGGAGGAAATGAGGTAGATCAATATGAATCTTTGTAGATCTAGGTTGCTTCTGGTTAGATTAGACCAAATCTTACTTGATCTAGTGGTCTTAATGCTGATTTCATTCTGGCCACTTAAACTCGGGTCAATTTCTCCATGGCGGACTAGGGTTCCCCGAGGTGCCGATCTTAGCTAAATTTAGAGTAATCTTTATTTGGGGCAAGATATTGGATTCCTTATGAGATTACTAGCTTGTAGAGGGCCTGATCTTCATGCTCACCCGATCTAATTTCCACTACTAGGGTAGGCATGAAGTTACCTTGGGTGAAGATTCATGATCGCGAGAGCAACTTGATCGAACCACAATCCCCTTGCTTTAGGTAAATTCCCGATTGGGTTGTTAAGAACCCGATTTCCTCCGTAGCTTCACATCGATTGCCGACCTCTTTCTACCTTGCCCATCTACTTAATTGCAAATTTGTTGTTCGGATCTCATTCTACTCTTTCATGCTCTGTTTTTTGAATTTCCTTTTGTCTTATTGTCCTTGCTATTTGTCTTATTCTCCAGCAATAGGTTGGTAGATTGTGACAGAATTTTTACCCACCATTTGAACTTGAACTAGATAGGTTGATTAGTCCTTTTTGCTTATCTTCATTCCGAGTATTGGTTCGACACATACCCATAACTTACCATTCCATCATACTACAATGATTTGATAAAAAGAAATCACAAAACCCTTCTATCAGTAGCGAGTCAATATAACGGGGAATATGCGACAAAGGATTCGAGGATGGAAAGTTTTCTCCAATTAATGAAGGTCCTCACATCAAAATTTAATAACTTTCAAATGACAAAGATACCATGCGGAGAAAACACCGCGGTTTAGTGACCCATAATTAAGATGCGCAAGCTCCAACGAGGCCAAAACTGTACTCGCCAAAATCCATGAAGGTTCGTGTCGAAGCCATTCTGGAGGGCGTCTTGATAACAAGGTTTTTTGGCCTAAGTGATCAAATCATTGAAGCATGGTGGTAAGTAAATGGGATGTCGAACCAATACTCAGTAGTTACTTGTAATCAACCTATCTACTACTAGTTCCTAGTCCAGGCAACCTATCAATCTGTCACAAAGATAGGCTGTGTTTTCTAGTGAGCTTGCAATCTAGCCAATATGACAAAATAAGCTACATGACAAAATAGAAACAGAACATCAACTCACAAAAACAGAGAAATGATCAATA
>OVBA01004290.1:540-24049 GCA_900406435.1 Lepidium aucheri | reverse complement strand
AGTTGATCGATCGATCTTTGGGTCTTGAGTTGATCTTTCAGAAGCCAAGTCATTCTTCAGATTGAGCGCAGATTCTTTATTAAAGTACTGATCGATCGATCCTTGTGTTGATCGACCGATCCTCTCTCTCGTGGAGAATACCCGAAAATGCTTCAAACTTCTCCAAAGTCCACCTTCAAGCATGATTCCAACTCTAAACGTTTTTGACCTGAAATCTCAATAAAACACAGAAAAATTCCCAAAATATAACCGTAATAATGAGCTCAAAACCGACAAAATATGAGGAACATCATTCATCACAAAGTTGCCACGCCATACCATCCTCAAACAAGTGGTCAGGTTGAAGTTTCTAATGGAGAGATCAAGAGCATTCTTCAGAAAACCGTTTGTGCAACAAGGAAGGATTGGTCGGTTAAGTTGGATGATGCTCTTTGGGCTTACAGAACAGCTTTCAAGACACCATTAGGGACAACTCCGTTCCATCTGTTGTATGGTAAGTCTTGTCACCTTCTAGTAGAGCTCGAATACAAAGCTAATTTGGCTATCAAGCATCTCAACTATGACATCAAGTCTGCCTTGGAAAGACGGTCACTGCAGATACATGAACTTGAAAAGATCAGACATTTGGCTTATGACAACTCGAGGATTTACAAAGAACGAACAAAGGCTGCACATGATAAGCGTATCCTTAACAGAAGTTTTGCTTCTAATGATAAAGTTCTTTTGTTTAGTTCTCGTTTAAAACTCTTTCCTGATAAGCTTAGGTCAAGGTGGTCCGGTCCTTTCACCATCAAGGAAGTAAGACCGTATGGAGCTATGATGTTGCTCAACGAAAAGGGAAAATAATTTGTAGTTAATGGACAGCGCCTTAAACCATATTTTGGTGCTCCCGACAAAGTCAATGAAGATTTCATCTCTTTGACTGATATAACTCCTCTATAGCACCTCTCTCAGTCAAGCTATTGACTTTAAACAAGCGCTGAGTGGGAGGCAACCCACTAATAGGTTAGTTTTTGATTTATTTTTCGTTTGTTTTGAGTCCATATTATCTTTTGCTTTCAGGAAACGCGATGCAAGAGCACTGCCCGATCGATCCATACAATGATCGATCGTGTAACTGAGGATGAGAAAGAGCGCACGATCTGCCGATCGACCAAGACTTACTGCTTGATCGATCTGCACCCCTCGTGCTTGCGCACAATCCGACAATGAACAAAGACACGCTGCCCGATCGATCAATGCCTCTTTTCTGTTTGTGCACGATCTGTCAACTGATCTTTGATCGTTCCATCTCTCGATCTCCATGGACTGATTGATCATTGATTGCTCGATCGATCCACACCTCCAGGTACGTTTTCTGAATTCCAAAGCGATTTTCAATTACTTCTTTCGGTTACTATCATTCTTCCTCTTACTAATGCTCACACCTAGATGGTGTCAAGTAAGTCTGGGGGAGAATCGTTTGTTTGCTAATGAAGTTTCTTTCTTTTGTTTTGTTTTTGAGTCCAACATTGTTTTAGATAAGCTTTTGTCGGTTTGGAAACTATGATTTCTGAGGAATGGTACATTTCATAAGGGTTTAAGCTACCATTTGTTTGATTTTTGATGAGCATTGTTGAGTATTAGAAAACTGAGAGATTCATCAGCTTTTTGTCTTTTCACCACTTCCTCTTGATCGTTTCAAAAATCTGGTATCAACTTCAACCTTAACCTGATTTAATTTTCTTGTTTAGAGAGTTGGTATACATTAGATGAGATTGTCAGCCTTTGTGAACCTATCCCAGAGTTTGGTTTCCTTTTCTCAAAGTTTTGTGCACTTTATTTTCAACAATCAAAGTAAGCATAGGGTAAAAGTTTCTCAATGACGCTGCTTGTTTTTAAGGTGAATTGGACGGTTCCGAGGATACATCCAATGACGTAATCCTTTTTACCTTACTAACCTGCTTACTGAGAGAAACTCCAATGAAGCTACTCGTATTTCACACCTTTGAAAATACAGAGGAAAACTACTGATAAAAAATACAACGATACCCTAGAAAAGTAGGGAGAAATCGGTCAGAAAGGAAAAGGAATAAGAGGAAAGGAACTATAATATGGATGGTACTTAGGATTGAGAATGAGTCCATGTGTCTTTTGAAATTTGATATTCTCTGGATAAGACTGCACTTAGATTCATAAGAAGTTGGTATCATGATCTAGAAATTTTGGGTCTGATTTTGGAGTTAGGATGGAATAGTTGTTAAGTCTGGGGGAAGTATAAGGTTGTCTCTCTCTCATCAAATGAAACGAGTGTTCTTTGCTTAGGTTCCGAGGTGTTAAATTCCTATGAAGAATGAGTTCTTGAGTTTGTATCTTTCTTTTAGATTCTGGTGTATTTGCTTAAGGACAAGCAAAAAGCCAAGTCTGGGGGATTGATATACCTCGTTTATACCGACTTATAGCTTACTAATTCATATGTTTCTTTAGTCTGTATTGTGCTTTTAGAGTTCTTTCAGGTACAAAATGCAAGGATACTTTGGATTCCACATGCTGAGCAGGATTGGAGCTTCACTTTAGATTTTTCCACTACAAGACAAAAGATCGATCGATCAACACCAAGATCGATCGATCACAACTTTAAACGAGAAGACTACGCCCGATCTGTTGATCGACTTCTCATGTTTGATACGATCGACCCGCATCCATCTATATCTTGCGCACTATCCACTACACGACCGAGCACACTGAGATCGATCGAGCTATTGAAGAAGAAGTTACGCACAATCCCTTGCACAATTTGGAAGCTTCATGATTGAATGAAGAAGCATTGATCGATCGAGCAAATCAAGGATCGATGGATCAATGACCCTGTGAAGCGAAAACCAGATTTCATTATTTTTGTACCAGTTCGGTTTACTCTATATATTAGGTTAAAAACACATTTTTAGAGATAGCTTTTGGAGATCAAAAAGTTAGAGACATTTGTTGTAACCTAGAGGAGAAAATTTTGGATCTCTACACCATTGGAGAAGAATCTCTAAACCTCTATTCTTATATATTTTCAGTTTTTAATGAATTCCTTACAATTGCTTGCTTGCTCTTTATTTCCATGCCCGAGTAGTTAATAGTCGAGTTTAGGGTATTCAAAGGATCTTAAGGGACATAAGGTTGAGGAAAAAATAGGATTTTCATATGGATTCTCAGCCTAGAAACATGGTTAATGCTTAGGTTAGAGTAGCTAACTAATCTATGATCTTAGGTTACTTATTATCCCATAAGTTTAATAAGAACCAGAACCTTTCTAGGTAAGCAATACCTTCACTACCAACGAGAGTTGATGCTAGGTTAGGTTGTTTACATTTCAGAACTGTTAATACCGCGTGGTTAGACTACTAGAACCAAGGAGAGTTAGGATCCCTATGATTTAAACATAGTGGCTATCGCTGCGAGAGTAGGTTAGTCAATCGTTATTTCTGAGTCGAGAACGAAACTGAACCTACCTGGACAGATTCTTCATTCTAACCCCTAATTTCCTTATGAACTCCCTAAGCTTGATGCCTTTAGTTATTGTTTTACATCATATTTCTTAGTTACAATTGATTCCAATCAAAATATACATCGTCTTATCTCTAGTTAAATAATACAATTGTTAGTGTGATAATTGGTCTTCGTAGTTTTGATCCCTAAATACTATTTTGTTTGTTGTGCACTTGTAGTAGGATATCGGGTTAAAACTTGTAGTATCACGCCTCCATGTGAATCTATTCTCGATAAATTTCATATCGATTAGAGATGAGTCATTGATTCACCGACCAAAGACTAAGGAATAACTCGATAGCCTACCATTCCCTTTTTCATTTCGTCTATGCAAACAATAGGATTAAAGTCTTTTCCTACCAGCACTGGTTCATGGATATTGCCAATCACCGAACGAATTTTCCCCCATAAGTTACTTTTTTGAGTAGCAGATAGAGCAGCATAAACCGCTAAACTGTGAGCCATCTCACCATCAATCACAATATGACTATGTACAATTTTTTTATTAGATTCAATGATATTAACTTGTCCTAAATTATCTCGTCATAAATCTAAACTCCACCCCTCTGAACCTATGGCATCAACCCGTGAGAGTGATCAAATTCCAAGCCACGATAAATATGTTGAGCATTATCACCACCCGTATAAGTTGAATAAAGCTAATAAATCAGTTTTGGTCTTCTTCAGAAGATATCTAATCGAAAATAAAAAGTTGGGTTTATTTTTCCCGCAGCAATTCCAAAAATTATTGTTAGTCATCATACAAATCGAGGATGTAACCGACAAAGAACTACTGGGACAGATTGTTGAAGGCTAGTGGCCTTCTCCATCTCACTCGGCACCACAACCTGCACCTCCATCTTGTTACTATTACAACTTTGCACATGCATAATTCCCCACCACTTAATAGAGGCATAACAGTAGGAGCTAACTCAATTGCCACCGAAAGATGGTTCGAGACCCTGACATATAGAGCAAAAGAATTGACACCACTAAGAGTAGAATCAATCACCACAGCTTGTAGCATAATTGAATTCCTAGACAAGCCACTATGATGTCATTGAAGCTGTAATAAGAGTTTAATAGTTTGTGAGAGAGCCCACAGCCGACGCTGCACCATTTTGCGTCACGAGCTATCTACTCAGCCAATCCACTGTCAGTTGTCACGCCTTTCTAAGATGCTTCAGGATCGGCAAAAACTAACTATCAAAAAAGATGTCATATTTTTTGGAGCCATGATTAGCCAAAGAAATAGTTTTTCAGAAAGACAAGGTGCATGTCCAACGCCGAGATACAAGAAGAAGTAACGACGGTCTACAGACTCCTTATAGTCTTTGGCCTTTTGCCTATATAAGCAAATTTGACTAAAGAATAACTAAGGTTTGGTATAGTTGGTTTTCACGTCTGTCTAACACATTGTAGCTCTCTGGTTCGAAGCCCAACGAAGCCATCTTTTAGTTTTTCAAGAATATTCCAAATATCTCATAAAAAGAAGAGACGCCCATTGCCAAGGATCAAACTAAGGTCACCTGCGTAATAGGCGGGAATACTTACCACTATACTGCAACGACTTTGTTGCTAAAAGCCTATCCGACCTAGTTGAATAGATTAATCTGCAAATACAAATGTCCATATTAGATGCTTAAAACATTTTCAAACGTGATTTTACAAATGACTAATTTACGAATAAATTTTTATATAAATACTGAGTTTATACAGAAATATCAAATATAAGTACCGAATCATGGATTTTTCTAATGTATCTTATATATTAAAACGGGAGACACTTTCATTTTAACTGTGTTATAAAATTTAGGATAAAATTAATATATGGTTTGTAACAACCCTTAAAAATAAGTCTAAGGTATATTTTGTTACAGATTTATATATAAAAATTTAAAACTAATAAATTTTTTAAAAAAAAACCAGAAAACAAAGAAAGATTAATATAAATATATCGGTTACAAATTCGGTTCTTGATTCGGTTATTGGGTTTAGACTCAGTTCTCCAGGTACATAGATTTAAGACCCATTTATGGTATTTTTTCGGGTTTGCTTCCTCTAATTCGATATTTTTGTTCTTTTGCTTTAAGACTTACTCGGATATTTTTATTTTCTGGATATATTTTGGTTTTGTATAGATCGAGTTCGGGTTTAGAGGTTATTTTATATAAAAATTTAAAATTAAAAACAATAATAATAATAAAACTCTAGAAAACTAAAATTTTGTTCTTGATTTGGTTTCGATTCAGGTTCGGGCTTAGATTTTTGGATGTATAGATTTAAGACACATTTGAGTTTTTGTCGGATGGTTCCTCTAATACAGATCAATTTTGGTTTGGGTTATAGTCATTGAATCAACATCTCAAAAACAATATTCCAAAATATCAGCACGTGTCTAATAAGCTAAATGAATAAAATTTAAAAAACAATAAAACCTCACGTTGTAACGCGGATATAATCCTATTCTTATATATGAAAGCGTGAAACACTTTTATTTTGATTGTGTTATAAAATATAGGATAAAATTAACATAAGGTTCATGACAACCCTTAAAAATAGGCATAAAATTGGTTTTATTACAAATTTATATTTATAAATTCAAAATTTATAACGATTAAATAAAAACTTCTAAAAAGGTTAAAATGTAATAAAAACATATTGGTTATAAATTCGTTTCTGGTTTGGATCGGTTTTCTTTGCACATAGATTTAGGACTCGTATTTGATATTTTTCGGGTTTGGATTATCTAATTCGGTATTTTGATATTTTTTTCAGGTTCGGTTCATCTAATTCAGTTTGGTATAAATCAAGCTTGGGATCGGGTATATTTATATAAAAATTAAAAATTTAAAAAGTAATAGAAAACTATAAAGAAAAATATTTGGTTATTGATTTGGTTCGACTCGGTTTTAGATTTGGTTTTCGGATACATAGATCTGGGACCCATTCGGGTATTTTTCGGGTCCGGTTCCTCTAATTTGGATCAATTTTGGTTCAGTTTTTGGAGATCTAAAACAGAATTTTGTAAACAATATTTAAAATATCAGTACGGTTCAAACAACATAAATGAACACAGTTTAAAAACTAATCAAATCTCGCATTATAACATCGATATAATCCTAGAAATATATCGATTTTGTTACAGATTTTTATACAAAAACTCAAAATTAATAAAATTTTAATTGAGAAAATTCTAAAAAACTAAAATTTAATAGAGATATATCGGTTTTTTATACGGTTTTGACATGGGTTTGGATTCAATTTTATGGATACATAGATTTAAGGAACATTCGGTTAATTTGTCGAATTTTGTTTATCTGATTCGGTAGTTTGCTTATTTTAATTTAAAACTTATTCATATATTTTTATTTTTAGTGTTTGGTTCGATATAGATCGAGTTTGAGTTTGAATATTTTTATATAAAAATTCAAAATTAAAAAAGATTTAATAGAAAAACTTGAAAAAGTTAAAGTTTGGTTTTTGATTTAGTTTGGGTTCAGGTTCAAGTTCGGATTTTTTGGGTAGATAGATTTAAGGCTCATTTGAGTATCAACACGGATCTAGCGACCTAAATGAATACTGTTTAAAAAAATAATCGAACAATCAAATCATGTGTTGTAGCGGATAGAATCGTAGTCTTATATATTAAAGCAAAAGACATTTTAATTTTGACCGTGTTATAAACTTTAAATTAAAAATTAACTTAAAATTCATAATTACCCTTAAAATAAGTTTAAGGTGCTTTCGTTATAGATTTTTATGTAAAAACTAGATGATGTCCCGTGCGGTTACACATAATTATATTTTTAAATTTTTTGAAGTACATGGTTATTTGACTTTACTTGTAATTCGTATTTTTTTGGTTGAGTAATAATAGATGTGTTGATTTTGAATTAATAGATTAGATTCATTTTATATTTATTTATCTTACAATTTTTATGTGTTGTGATGTATATATGACATTTCATACTAATCTATATGTAGTTTGTTTATATATAATTATTATTTAGATATTATTTTTTTCGTTTTATATATATTAATGTTAAAAATTAATGTGGTTAGTTTTATATATGCTATTTTATACACATTAATATGTAGTTTGTATAGTTAACAGTTCTTAGATTATATATTTTGCTCTAGGATTAATTATATATCTGTATATTATAATATATGCTTATATATTAAATTGCAAGACACTTTTGTTTTGACCGTGTTATAAACAATAGGATAAAATTAACTTAAGGTTCATAACAACCCTATTAATAGGAATAAGGTAAGTTTTGTTAAATATTTTAATACAAAAATTTAAAATTAATAAAAATTTAATAGAAAAAGTTTTCAAAAATCTAAAATTTAATAGAAATATATTGGTTTTTTATACAATTCTGACATGAGTTTGGATTAGATTTTATGGATACATAAATTTAGGACACATTCTGGTAATTTGTCGGGTTTTGTTTATCTGATTCTGTAGTTTGGTTATTTTTGTTCATTACTTATTAAGATATTTTTATTTTTAGAGTTTGGTTCGGTATAGATCGAGTTTGAGTTTGAATATTTTTTTATATAAAAATCCAAAATTAGAAAAGATTTAATAGAAAACTCAAAAAGCTAAAGTTTGGTTCTTGATTTGGTTTGTGTTTGGGTTCGAGTTTAATTTTTTTTTTGATATCTAGATTTAAGACTCATTTGAGTATTTTTTTGAGGTTTGATTCCTCTAATTCGGATCAATTTGGGATTGGGTTCGAGCCTCTAAAACAACATCTCAAAACTATTATTCCAAAATATCAACACGGGTCTAACAACCTAAATGAATACAGTTTAAAAAATAATTAAATAATCAAATCACGCATTATAACGCAGGTATAATCCTAGTTTTATATATTAAAGTTGAAGATATTTTAATTTTGACCGTGTTATAAAATTTATGATAAAAATTAACTTCAAATTCATAATTACCCTTAAAATAGGTTTAAGGTGCTTTCGTTACAGATTTTTATGTAAAAACTAGCCGATTTCCCGTGCGATTGCACATGATTATATTTTCTTGATTTTTTTTGAAGTATATGGTTATTTGAATTTACTTGTAATTCATATTTTTTTGTTTAGTAACAATATATGTGTTGAGTTTGAATTAATAGATAGATTCGTTTTATTTATATTTATCTTACAATTTTTATATGCTGTGATGTATATATAACATTTTATACTAATCTATATGTAGTTTGTTTATATAATTATTATTTAGATATTATTTTTGCGTTTTAGGTATATTAATGTTAAAAAAATTAATGCGGTTAGTTTTATATATGCGATTTTGTACACATTAATATGTAGTTTGCATAGTTAATAATTCTTAGATTATATATACGGTATTTTTGCTCTAGGATTAATTATATATCTACTTATATATTGTAATATATACTTATAATTAGTATTTGTTGTGAATTTTAAATATAATTTTTATATACATTTAAATTATATGTTGTATGTTTTATATAATAGATGGTTGATATGTACTATATAAACGATAATAGTATTTATAAATCAATAAAATAAAATTGATTAAGTTAAATATATAAATAAGAATTGAATAACAAAAATAAATAAAACATAAGGGATGGAAATATATAAGAAACAAAATATAATGTCTACCAGAAATATTCTTTTAATATAATAGATAAGTTAGTACAAAAAAGTTGAAAATATTACGAAAGAAAAACAATAAAAATAAATAAAAAACACAAAATATTGTTAACCAAAAATTATCTTCGAATAAGTAGCTTCTATCTAGTGTGGAAAAGACTTCAAAATCACATATAAAAATCTTGCATGCCATAGACATTTCAATGTCACAATATATTGGTTCATGAATCTCGGTACTGTTGCATTAATGTATGATTTTATCAAGTCTTTGAAAACCAATGGATTGGTGAGATTCAGATAGCATTTCATACGACGAGCTGTTAAAAGGTTTTCGTGGGTTTGTAACAATATAGTTTTAAAAAATGAAGACAATAGTTGATGACCTTTTTTTTTGATGATCCTCCGAGGCATGCAAGAATAACACTATAAAGATACATTGCATCACTATTATCTTTTCCTGAAGCTTCTTTCAACGATTTTAATCCTTCATGTATGTCATTATCATGGAAATAATGTACTATTCCCAACCTATATAGTGCTTCGGCATTCCCATGATTGTGTAATTTACAGTATGTTTTGTAGAGCTAAAAATAGGGTATATCTCTTGGATTGAATTCTAATTCTTCTAAAGATAGTCTAAAGAGAATATGACTTTCATTACATAATGCATGTAATTTCTTGCAAACGCATCTAAGGTTATGAACATCTTTTAGAGAATTTGTACCACAACATGATGCAATTCTGATTAAAAGATCATCAGGTAAAGACATTAAAAAAGAAACCATTAGAGTTAAAAAGAACATTGAAAAAAACTTGGAAAAAGAGGAATATATGTTAAAGGAAGAGCAGGATCGGAATAGTTTTTTTGAGATGTGTATTTATCATCTTCAAAGTATATGTACTTAATATAATGATATTATTAGTTGAATCTAAACAGCATATTTTTGGATTCACGTATATATAATGTAGCAAAAAGATAGCTGTTTTATGAGAAACAACACATTAACATGTTAGAGCCATTTTGTTGTAAAAACGTCTCCAATTTACAATACTCTTACAACAGAATTTATTTACAACGATTTAAAGAGGAGTTTAAAAATTTTAGTACCATGTTTTTCGTACTCAAAATTGTAGAAAAAAACATTGGAAAGTGAAATTTAAAACAAAAATTGTAGAAAAAAATAATCATCGTAAAAACATTGTTACGTTAGACATTGTAACGACATCGTAACGTAACGACAGTTTTACGACGAAATTCTATTATAACTAAAGTTACAAACATATGTATTCTTTAAAGAGCTAATAATTGTACTATTTATATAAAGTAACAATTATTTATTCTAAATCTGTCTATATATAATGTATGTATCATCAAGTGTATTCAGATTCACAAGGAAACAAAGTATCTAATCCAATGGCTTCTCTATCTATGTGTTCGATTCTTATTCACCATAATCCTCTAACTTACAATGTTCAAAATTACTATATTAAATTACGATTTTAACTATGAACTAGTTTTTGTGGTCAAAATTATCAAACATATAATAACAGATGTGATTTTGTTATTTATACTATTACGGTATTTAATTACCATAATGGTGTTTGTTTAGTTTATGATCGATTTTCTTTGATTAATTTCAATGTGTTCTTATTAAGTTAATTTGTTCAAATTAAATTCGGTACATCAAAATTATAAGTTTGGTTTAATTTGTTGAAATTCTAAATTTTATGAACCGAACATAAATCGAACATTTTTTACATTTTATAAACTTAAAAAAAAAATTAAACATTTTATAAATTTTAAACTAAGTCAAAATTATATAAAATTAAATTAATTCTCATAAAATCGTTGTAACGTTACGATGTCATTACAACGTCTAACGTTTACAACGTTTTCACAAGGATTAATTAAACTTTATATAATTCTATCAAATTAAATTTATAACATTTTTAATGAATTTTAAATTTTCACATTCTTTACATTTTATAAACTTACTCGTTTTTATAACTCGTTTCCATTCAAAACGAATGTTTGGTTACGTAAACCTGCAAATTATAAGTTTAGTTTGTCTAATTCAAGTTCAGTTTGCTTTGATTAAGTTTGGTGTGTTCTGATTAAGTTTGGTATGTTCTGATTAAGTTTGGTTTGTTTTTAATTATAAATTTTTTTACATATTGACATTATAATTTTAACAACGCTCAACCCTAAACTGTAAACCTGAAATATCAATGTAAACCAAGATATTTTTTGGAGTTTAGGGTTTAGGGTATAGGTTTACATCGTAAACGTGTTGGCAAGTTAACAACGCATTTACGACGTGAACCTATACCCTAAATCTTAAACCTCAAACAATATCTCGGTTTACATTGATATTTCGGGTTTACAGTTTAGGGTTTAGCGTTGTTAAAATTATAATGTCGATATGTAGTAATTCTTATAAATCAGTTTAATCATATCGTTTTCTGAACTTCTTATTAGAATTCGAACGTATACTAAGAATTAGAATTTGAACTTATAAGAACTAATAATACAATTCAAACTTATAAGAATTAGAATTTCAACAAATAAAACCAAACTTATAATTTCGATAAACCAAACTTAATCTCAACCAACCGAACTTTATCAGAACACACCAAACTTAATCAAAGCAAACCCAATCAAAATTAGATAAACTGAGCTCATAATTTTCGAGTTTACATTACAGTTAAGAATGCGTCTTTTACAACATGTTTACATCAATTTCGATGTAAACGCGTTGTCAAAGATGCGTTCGTCATAAACGCATTGTCAATTGGCAACACGTTTACGACGAATATCTTTTACAACACGTTTATGTCGATTTTGTCGTAAACATGTTGTTAAAGACGCGTTCATCGTAAACGTGTTGTAAACTTTACAACGCGTTTACAACGAAAGAAAAATCCTATATATACTTAGCGAGTATCCCATTTCAGTTGCCACTTCTCTTCTTCTTCTCCTACATCTAAGGTAAACTCTCTTTACCTTCTCTCAGGATCCAGATTCTGACCCAGCAGGATGTCGATTTAAACAAACGAGTGGCTGAGGAGCATGATGCGCATAGTGCAGATTTGTACGATAAAATTTTACGATAAATATTGTATTTTTAATATTTTTGTAAGAACTTTTTTAATATTAAATAAATAATTATAAAATCAAAATTTTAAATTCTAAAAAAACTTCTAAAATCAAAATAAATAATTATAAAATCAAAATTTAAATTTTATATTTAAAAATTAATTTTTGTGCCTAATTCATTAGCAAGATAAGTCCCTATTTCGACGTAAAAGTATGTCTTTAGTTAGTTGTAAAACTATTCGTCCCTATTTCGTTGTAAAATGTATGTCTCGAATACATTGTAAAATAATCGTCCCTATTTTGATGTAAAGTTTAAGTCTTCAATACGTTGTAAAATATTTTGTCCTAACTTTGTTGTAAACTTTGGAGTCTCTAATTCGAATTATGGTGGTTGTAAATTTGTTGTAAAATTAGCGATGTTAATTCGTTGCTAAATTTACAACGCGTTTACGTCATTATCTTTTACAACAACTTTACAACGCACTCAGTATCTTACAACGAATTTACAACGCTCGTTTCACGACGAAGTTACAACGAAATTTGTGTGTTGGAAATTTTACAATGAACTTACAACAAAATTTCTGTTACGACGATCTAGACACAACGAAAATGTGTTCGTCCTTAATTCGTTGTAAACCTCTTTTACAACGAATTAGGGAAAAAATTTGGAGTTGTAAATCTTTTGTTTTATTGTAGTGAACTACTCAAAGGATCATGAACAAGCACTAGAATCTAAGAGCAACATTATTGGGGGTATCTTAAAGTGGGGTTCTTAGATTTAAAAGTTGTATTTTTGTAGATAACTTTTGTGTTGGATTAATGGGGAGTTTTTAAAGTGGGATTCTTAAGAAAAAAAAGATGAGAGAGAGTAAAAAAGAGGAGAAAGAGTCAAAAGATGAGAGAGAGTAAAAAGGAGAGAGAGTAAAAGAGGAGAGAGAGTAAAAAAGAGGAGAGAGAGTGAAAAGATGAGACAGAATAAAAAAGAGGAGAGAAATTAAACACATGAAAGAGACTAAAAAGAGGAGAGAGAGTGAAAAAATGAGACAGAGTAAAAAAGAGGAGAAAGAGTCAAAAGATGAGAGAGAGTAAAAAAAGAGAAGAGAGAATGAAAAAAATGAGAGAGAGTAAAAAAGAGAAGAGAGACTAAAAAGATGAGAGAGAGTAAAAAGATGAGACATAGTAAAAAAAGAGAAAGAGTCAAAAGATGAGAGGGAATAAAAAAGAGGTGAGAGTAAAAAAGGAGAAATGGTAAAAAGAGGAGAGAAAGTAGAAAATAGGAGAGAGAGTGAAAAGAGGAGGGAGAGTAAAAAAGGAGAAAGGATAAAAAGAGGTGAGAGAGTAAAAAAGAGGAGAGAGAGAGAGAGAGAGTGAAAAAGAGAAGAGAGAGAAAAAAGAGGGTAAAAAGAGGAAAGAGAGTAAAAAGATGATAGAGAGTGAAAAAATGAGAGAGTATAAAAAAGGAAAGAGAGTAAAAAGATGATAGAGAATAAGTTTTTTAATAATAAAATAATCTAAGATACTTATTAAAAGAGTCTCTTAAATAAGAAACTTTTATAAGGGTTCTTAAGATTTTTAATAATAAAATAATTTAAGAAACTTTTAAGAACCCCTTGTCTAAAAGCTCTCTAAAAGTAGTTGCTAAATCAGAAGATATCGACGTCTTGTGCCTTGAGACCAAACAACTGCAGGCAATATACTTTCGAGTATCCATTACATGAGCCGAATATAGCTTCAAAGTTATCTCATTGAAGCAGTTCATTATCTTGAACAATCATCTAGCTTGTGAATGCTTAAGGTCTTCATCGATATTTATTCTTAGTAACAAGAAGCTTGTGAGATCGATATAAATCTTATCAAATCTTTCAAAATACTTCAATTAAAAAAATGAAATCTTATCAAATCACCAATAAAATTTTTTATTTTTATTTTTAAATCCCACTAACATCACCAATATATCTTCAAAATCCTAAATCTTCTAAAAATTCCACCAAATATAAATACTCACCAAATCACCTAAAATTCTATATTCAATACACCCCCTAAATGTTATGAGTATATAGGATAGAAAATAGGGTTTATAGTTATCTATTACATGTCTTTAATAATATACTAAACAAATAAAACACACATATATATAAGTAGTAGATTCTAATTTGGATTAGTTGAACTTATTTTCTGGAACAACATATAGTGTATTTCCAAATTTACCCTATTTGAATTTAATAAGAATGCATTTGAATTTGGTATAGTGATTTTTTTTAAAAACATTGTAGTAGTAGATTCATTAGAAAGTATTGTATTGGAATTATTTAGATTGTAGTAGAAATTCAAATAGAGGTGCTACTCTTATCACTCAAAGTGTTTCTAAACAGGATCGTCTGCAATCTTTGTTGCAGCTAGCCATCCAGTTTGGCTTCACAATCTATTTGTAAATGAGAGAAGCATGCCTCTTTCTTTGGTTAGAAAAGTCTCAGTTAGCTAATTTAGGCTAATGCTTTTGATATCTTAATATCTTTTGGAGGTCCATAAGTTATGGCTTTAGTGAATTCGTTTGTAAAATTTTCCCTGATTACAACATGGTCGGTTCTATTGAGATACCAATTATTATTTCTGATGAAAGAAAAAAAAATTATTTTGTTGGATCAGGATTAAATGGACTATATTGAACATACACAAACAAATAAAAGCCACATTATAGAAATATTAATATAGTAAGAAATCGAAACAAAGATTTTGTAGAAAATAATGAAATGGAAATTTTGTTAATAGAATAGATCATAAAAAAACAGAAGATATATTTGACGTATACACAAAAAATGAATTGTACATATTGTGAATTATTTGTATAGTTAAATATAGGATTAGAATAAGGGTCTGAAGTTTGTTAGGTTAGATTATTGAAGTATATTTTAAATAACCAAAGAATCATAAATATATGTAAAGTTATTTTGATAAAACTTAAAATATTGTTAAAGTCTAAATTTTGTTTTATGTATGAATATATCTACCATATATATGAAGATGATGATATGTAAATTTGGTTTTATATATGCATATGCATTATATATGCTTTCACTATAAAAAAGAATTATAAATATATGCAAACTTAGTTTTACTGTTTTTTAAAATTGTAACATAAACTAAACTTAGCAATAAAATAAATGATGATTTTGTAATAGATACGAAACAGGTTTTTTATTTCTTTTCTTTTCGTTCTATATTATGAATGTATTGTAGTGTTTTTTATACATATATGAAAACTTAGTTTTACTGTTTTTTTAAATTGTAACATAAACTAAACTTAGCAATAAAATAAATGATGATTTTGTAATAGATACCAAACATGTTTGTATTTCTTTTCTTTTCGCTATATATTACGAATGTATTGTATTGGGCTAATCTATTTGGGTCGTAATTATATTAATTTTTGAAAAGAAATAATGAACTTACAGATAAATTTTTATTTACACTTTTATATTTACGTCTGTCTGGTTTTCATGTAAACCCAAATTGATTTGTATAAATAGAAATTAAAATGATATGTTTATATATATGATTAGAAATAAAGTTTACAAATATTTGCTAGTATCTTATAATTATAATGTATACATATGTAGAAATTAATTTTGTTACATAAGAAATTAATTTATTAAATAAAGATATGTTAATTAAAATATAATACTTACTTTTATTGGTAATCGAAAGATTGTAAGTAAGAAAATCTTTCATATTAGCCAAAAAGATATCAAAAATATTTTCTTCTTTTCGTCTTCCATAAAACATTAATTTCAAAACTTATCACCATTTATACTACTTTGAGAAAGAGCTTTTACCGTTGAAAACGAAAAAGTGTGTTGAGTAATCGATCAAAAACCAAAGGTAATTATCAATCTTTCAGATTTCAACTTGAAATGCAGTTTATTTACATGTAGATATTAATATAAGTAACCGATTATTTAATTAGGGTTTTCCTTGATTTTTTATTTATTTAAAAATAATATATAGAATAAATATTCTTAGACTATTCGTTGATATTTGATTTAACTAAAAGATTTTTCAATAAAAAAATAATAATTATTGATCAATGTATATCTAAAAAGTTAGAAACATTCTAATAATATATATATATGTGATTTTATTTTTATGTTTGCAGAGAAGATCATTTTCAATTATTAGTATACTAATGTTTCCAGATGAGATCTTAACCGAGATATGTGCTAAATGTGCACCTGAGGGATTACATGCGATTACAAATGTTAAGCTTGTTGCAAAAAAATTCTGTGAGATTTGCGACAGAAATGAAGTGCAGAGGAAGCTTCTTTAGGTAATGTACCTTTCTATCCAGTGGGAATTAACAAAAATATTTTCAATGGCTTCTATGAAATGCTATGTGGAGTAGAAAATGTTGAAGCTATATATAGAACCGGTGTTAGAAATTATTTTGTTAATGGTCTTCATGAAGATGGTTTAACTAAGTTACTTAAAGGAGGTAACTTTGGAATTTCGGATGCAGAACTTGTTTATGGAGTAATTATGGTATGTCTCGTAGAGCAAAATAAAGTGGAAGGGTACAATGTCTTAAGAAAGCTATTTAGGTCAACGGTGGGAACACATTGGAACACCTAGCTCAACTTTGACAACTTGTATGCTTTGGACCGACAAGACTTCGTATTCATGGAGACAATCAAATGAGAATTCTCCAAGAGTCTTATGATAGAGGAAAATACGAATGCAATTGATGAATTTGCTATGGTTGTCCCTTTTTTTGAAGGTTGGGATGATGTTAATTATGGTCTTGATGAACCAATTTCTGAAGAATGTGAAGTCTGCTTGTGGGAGTATTAATTTCATTTTATATTACCTTAAGATTAGTAGTTTTTAAGTTTCTGTGTAATTTCATATTCTGAATTCGATTATTATGAATTATGAACTTTTTATCTTGTAAGTTCTCGAAGTTGATAATTTCAATAAACTTTTATGTTAAATGTTGTGGTCATGTAGGTTTGTTTATTGTTTAAATTTGTTATCTCGATTTGATAAACAATAAGTAATAGAAGATGATGATTCGAGAATTTCTCTTTTACAATTATGAGGATGAGTTCTTATTGATCATTGTCAATATCATTCGATCTCTTGTATATGTTATTGCGATTTGTCTAATTGATTTTTAATAGAAGTAGAAGAATAATTACAGAAAATTATTAACTGGTGTAGTGACCATGATTAATATAATCTGATTCGGTTATTGACAATGCCATTATTTGATGTATTCACTGAGCATTAGTATATTTAGAAGAATATGAAAACAGATTAATCTGAGTATAACTTTTGACTGATTGTAAAACTTGTCATTAATAAAAACAGATAGCTTATAGGTTTTCATGAGTTTTCCACAACTATGAATGTAAAAATTGTGATTGATTTGTATATGTTATTTTGGAATACAAAATCGCAGAATTCTTAAAATTGTAAACGGTCAATACCATAATTATTGATATTGAGATATCACCAAAAACAAAGTAACATACTAAATACAGAACTTACAAACTAAAAAATCGAATTACAAACTAATTATTGAAAAGAACATACAGTATTTAAAAAATAACATTCTTTAAAATATATGATAGTTCTAGAGTAATAAGTATAAAATATTTAAAACACAAAATCAAGTATGGTAATAACTACTGAATTATACACATATGAAATTATATTATAATTAATTTATTTATAATATTGTAAAAATAAACTTCCGCTTATATAAACCTATGTAGATAAAGATGATTGTAGTGAAAAAAAAAAAGAGATGATTGTATGGGCATATGACTAACATATAACCAATTATTATTTTTATTCCATACTAATATCTCTTGCAAAATCAAGTTGCCAAAAAAAAAAAAAAAAAGATAGTATGTAAAACCTATGTTGATATTATCAACCGAAAAAACAGAATAGAAAGGATTTTTTTTGGTCGAAACAGAATAGAAAGGATTACATATTTGTTCTTTGAATAGATTGCTTCAAAAAAAATAGATTGCTTGGAAAATTATATGTATTGTGAACACTAAATATATGAAAGTAATTTATACTATATATATAAAACCAAACGTCATTTTGTTTGGTCGTTATCAAAACATCATTAATTACTCTTGTATTGATATATTGTAAATCTGTGGCATTTAAAATTTATTTAAATCCGAAATTAATTAATAAATTTATGTAAATAAATTTTAAGTTAAGAAATTTTTTTTTAAGACAATGGAAATTATAGTTTCTTTATTGGGAAGCGATTTGATCATTCTATAGAAGAAAAACTTTCTATTGACAAATCAAAATGAACAAAAGAATATATTCTTGTTGCTTTTCATAAACACTTATCATCTAAACATTTTTAAAACTACCATTGCTGCTACATCAAAGAGAAAAAAAAAAATCGAAGATTGCAAAATTTTGGTACTCAATCGGATCAAAGATAAAAGATAAGCATTTACTTTAACTGAGATACTTCTTGTCAATTTGCTTTTTTTTGGTCGAGCAACGAGACTGAGGCCCAAAAATTAAATCAAAATCAACGTCTAAACATTACAATGAATATTTTGAGAATGTGCAAAACCTGCAGCATCCTCATCAAACACCAAGCTAACATCAATTGGAATTACATCAAAATAATAATGACCTAATGATAGTGAAAAAGCACAATTAGCCAGCGCATCCGTTAACATATTAGTTTCTTTAAATGTGTGAGAAATTTGGATCGTCCAGTTTTTGATCAAAAAGCCATGGCATAAACGTACCAGGAAGAAAGGGGATGCTATTCACTGATACCTTTTGTGAGAAAACCTAAACAATCTCCGAGTCCACTTCCAGTTTCAGCCTTGGTAATTTCTTCTCCCATGCTAGATATAGACCATAGTAAACACCCCATAACTCCGCCAAGAGAGCAGTACATATGCCTATATTCAAAGCAAATCCACCAGGCCATTGACCCAAGTGGTCCCCTAAAACACCACCAGCAGTCACAAGTCCCAGGTTCCCTTGCGAAACTCCATCTATATTCAGCTTAACCCAAGATCCTCCAGGGGGGGCCAACGAATAATTTTCGCGACTCAACAAGCTTGTGTTAAACTTGCAGCTTGTTTTACATTGACCTTGATAAATCTCTAGAGATTTTTCTCGAATAAATTTAGTCTGATCCCTACATTTCCTTGTTCACCAAACACGTTCATGCAATGCTATTTCCAACCCTACCACATAGCCACCAAAAACTACAGAGCACGAACAACCATCATAACTTTTTCCATCTCCAAGATTATTATAAAACCTTTTAAGAACCGATGTAGAGAAAAATACCAAACACTTACTTGAAAGAACAACCCGTCTCCATATTCCTTCCATAGCCGGACAATCTCGAAGAACATGAATAATAGACTCGTCCGCACCTTGGCATACATAACAAACAAGAGATGAACACATATGATGACGTTCTCTCTCCAAGTTAGTCAGAATCACTTGATTAACCTCAAGCCAAAGGAAGAAACAAATATGTTCTGGGACCTGCACTCGCCATACCACTATAAAGAGATTATCCATTTGTTGTCTTGTCGTTATATCATGCGTTAAAAACTTATACGCCAAGCTCACAGTAAGAGAACCATCCAACGCAGAACCCCAAGATATTCTATCACAAGCATCCGTGACTTCATCAACTACGTATGCTCCAAGCCGCAACATTACATTCTCCGGGAGTCGGTTAAGAAGGTAATCTTGCCGCCATCCTACACCTAAACTCCAAACATCGCTGACCTAAAGTAACTCACTCCCTCCTTCCAAGCTCGTGACTGCTAGCTTTCGTAATGGACGATCTAAGAGCCATCTATCATCCCAAAATTTTGCGCTTTGTCCATACCAATCACCCATTTAAAACTTGGTAAAATTACTTCTCTAACTCCAAGCTGGATACTTCGAAAGGTCGAAGAGGAAACCAGAGTACCCTTAATCCATATAGAATCTTAAATTGAATGGAATTTGTACTTGGACCGTAAAATCTATGCCCATAAGCTCTTATCATCTTTTAGTAATCGCCATCCTCGCTTAGCTAGTAGCGCTTTATTCATGTCATCTTCTGATCGAATCCCTAACCCACCATCACGTTTAGGCTAGAAAAGCCGCTTCCAACTCATCAAGTGTATTTTTTGTTTGTCAGCCGTATCACCCCAAAGAAAAGATCGTAAAATTTGATCTAGTTTACTCAATATCAAAGTCGGTAGCTGAATGGTACTCATAGTGTGGATGAGAATAGATGATGATACTTATCTTGTAAGCGTCACGCGATCAGCTAGACTCAACATGTGACTCTTCCATTCGCTGAGATTAGAAGAAACTCTCTCAAGTATTGCTCCGAACGTCTCTTTATTGATCCGCTTCTAGAGTACAAGAATTCACAAGTACTTACCAGATCTTTAGTAGAAGAAATTCCACTAGCCAGACTGATATCCTCCTCTAGATCCTGAGAAACATATTTAGAAAAATAGATCTTCGACTTCTCAAATTAACCTTTTGGCCAGAGGCAGCACAGAAAGTCTCCAAAACTCCAGGTATCACCCAAATTTGATCAACCGAGGCTTTGGAAAACAAAACCAGATCATCCGCAAAACAAATATGTCAAAGTTGTGGTCCTCTTCTCGATAAACAAATTGGTTTCCAACACTTATTGCCATCCGCTCTCTCAATGAGATGAAAAAGTCTCTCCATACACAATACAAAAAGATAGGGAGAGAGGATCTCCCTGTCTCAAACCTCTAGATAGAGAGAAAGCATCAGTCATCTCTCCATTCCATAAGAGTCGCATACTCGAATTACACACTGATTGCATGATCCATCTCCGCCAGCCCTCGGGGAGTTACAACACGTGAATTGTATCATTAAGAAAGTCTCACCGAATTCGGTCATATGCCTTCTCTAAATCTTGTTTCAGTAACATCCAGCCCTTTAATCTTGACTTATGCCTCATCGAATGAACTACTTCCTGAACCACAACAACATTATCCGTACTTAGTCTTCCCGGGATAAAACTTGACTGTGCTGGTCCAATAAGCTTAGGCATGACTGACTTTAGTCGCATTCTCAAGGGCACAAAATAATTAGCCGAAAAGTATATATCTTTCCGGTGAGAAATATATTTTTCCAAATTTCTCAAAACATAATTTAGATATTTGAATAATTAATGATATAATCGATAATTAGAAACTTACCAATATAATAAATTAAAATAGTTTATGATTTCGAACTCATAGAATTTTATTTAGGGAATTCAAATTGTAGTAGATATATTTTAGAATAACTAATCAGAATTATCATTAAAAAAATGAAAATATGGAAATAAATGGACAACCACAATAATAACAATATTTTTATTATAATAAATAACCACAAAATAAATTCAGTATAATAAAATAAGCTTGAGTCTTCATTATCTTCGATCATGCAATCATAAGAATCGACTGAAAAAAGTTTATTTTATTTTGGAAATAACATGTTATCACTAATTCTTTCCCCAGAAATAACCATAGCTTCAATGCATGTTATGGTCATTTTGTTAATGCGAAGCTTTGTTGCACTTATCAGACTGGATCTAGAATCAATGTCTCTAGACAACATAATATCAAAGCAAGTATGATCTAATCAAATTCTTTTCGGAAATGAAAAAAAAAAGAGATTGCAAGTTGTTTGATACCATAGTGGTAAATCATAAGAAGAAGATATCTGTGAAAAATAATAGTTACAATTAGGTTAATGTTTGATGTATCCAATATCTGGTATTTATATTGGTAACCAAAAATTAGTTTTATAAAATTACAAAACAATCTTGAAAAGTTTAATTTTGTTAAATAGTCTCAAAACTTTTTATCAGATTTATAATTTTTAAAATTTAAATATCAATTAAATACCACAAACATCTACAATATAATGAAATATATATTCAATTACATATAGTAGAATTCAATTAAAAAATTTTGGATTTATTTATACAAAGCACTATGAATTGCAAAAAAATCTTACAATTAACCTAAACATAATTATCATTCCTCTTTCAAATATGACGGTAAATTCTAAGAAGAAGATATTGATGAAAGATGAATGATAATTACAATTAGGTTAATGTTTAGTGCATCCAATATCTAGTATCTATATTGATAACCAGTAATTACTTTTGAAGAATTACAAACACTCTTGAAAATGTTTTTCCTGGTATAATAGTCACAAAACGTTTTATCAAATTAATAATTTTTAAAATTGAAATATCAAATAAATACTACTGACGTTTTATATGAATAAATTTTTCTTCTGATATAATTTTCCAAAACACTAAGAATTACAAAACAATTTTGAAAATTTTATTTGGATATAATAGATTATAAAACTTTTATAAAATTTATAATTCTTAAAATTCAAATATCAAATGAAAAATACTAAAACAAATTATATTATGAAATATATCTTCCATTTAAAATAGTATAATTGAAATATCTGTATATAATTTGTCAATTGTGAATTCTTTTTGCCGACATCGTCTAACTATAATAAATTTTTGATTTAAAATTAACAAAGAAACAATTCAAAAGAAGTGAATATTTTTCAAGCAAAAATTATGGTTTATTAAATATATTTGAAAAACAGAAACAATCTGAAACAAAAACCAATGAAATAACAACAAAAAATAACAAAGTTGTAGTGTATTAGGAATAACATATTAAAAGAAAAAAAATTAAAATTTCTCTATTTGTTATAAACTAAATGGATGGAGTCCATAACCTGCTACTTTCCATTAGTCATTAGGGTTTTCCATATTTTACTTGTATTATGTCCGTAGTCTTGGATATATATACTGTAACTCTCATTCATTAATTATACATAAGATTCATTCTTAATCTTTGCTCTACAACACGTTATCAGCACGAATAAGTCACTAAAATTCGTCCCCCCATCAAGAACCCTAATTGCCACTACCACCAAAACCCTAGCCGAAACTTCAAAGAGGCATATCTCCCAAACCGTGAGGAACCAGAAAGCGATCAAGATATCAACTCGAAGCCCTCGCCGAGACGAATATTTCAGTGAAAACCGCTTGTCGATCTGATAGTGTACACGCTCTCACACACGGAAACAGTGCGCCGCCGATCTATAAACCCTAGCCGCCGGTCTTCTTCCTCCTTCAACCGACGGTTGTAGCAGATCTTGGCGATCAATCCC